>JAJEJO010052741.1:57046-103411 GCA_020662805.1 Glaucomys volans | reverse complement strand
AAGTGTGCCTTTTTCCCCACATCCACACCAACACTTGTTATTGCTTGAATTCCTGATAATAGCCATTCTAATTGGAGTTAGATGAAATCTTAGGGTGGTTTTAATTTGCATTTCTCTAATTACTAGAGATGATGAGCACTTTTTCATATATTTGTTGGTCACCTGTATATCATCTTCTGTGAAGTGTCTGCCCAGTTCCATAGCCCATTTATTGATTGGGTTCTTTGCATTTTTGGTGTGAAGTTTTGTAAGTTCTTCATAAATTTTGGAGATCAGTGGTCTGTCTGAAGTGTGTGTGGAAAAGATTTTTTCCCACTCTGTAAGCTCTCTTTTCACATTATTGATTATTTCTTTTGCTGAGAAAAAGCTTTTTGGTTTGAATCCGTCTCATTTACTGATTCTTCCTTTTATTTCTTGCACTCTGGTGGTCATGTCGAGAATTCAGTGCATTTAAAGGTCAAATATAACCTTAATTTTTTCATGTGATGAGATGGAAAAGAAAGAAGTGACTCCATGTAAAGGCTTCTGTAAAAAAGATATCAAGTGACTTTACACACCCAAAAAATGATATTTTTGTTTTGTTTTTTTGTTTTATATTTTTCATATTGGGGATTCTACTACTGAGCTATATCCCCAACCCTTTTTTTTATTTTGAGACAGGTCTTAGGAGGTTGCTGAGGCTGACTTTAAACTTGTGATCCTCCTGCTTCAGCCTCCCAAATTGTTGGAATTATAGGTAGGCCCCACCAGGGCCAGCCCTATGTTTTCTTCTAGGATTTTAAAGTTTTACCTCATATCTTGAGTTCTTTGATCCATTTTGAGTTATTTTTTTTTTTTTTTTTTTTTTTTTTGCAGTGCTGGGGATTGAACCCAGGGCCTTGTGCTTGCAAGGCAGGCACTCTACCAGCTGAGCTATATCCCCAGCCCTAGAGTTAATTTTTGTATATTATATTAGGTAATGATCCACATTTATTTTCTTACTTGTGGTTGTCCAGTATTCCCAGCATGATTGATTTAAAAAATTTTCCATAGAATAGTCTTGGTATCCTTGTAAAAAATCCATTGACCATATGTTTGAGGATTTATTTCTGGGATTCCTATTCTCTTACATTGGCCTCTTTATCTAGTGCGACAGCATTTTGAGTGTGGTAACTTAGTAGTAAGTATTGAAATCAGAAGATGTGAGTCCTCCGATTTTGTTCCTTTTCATCATTCTTTTTTGCCTGTTTGGGGTTCATGTGAATTTTAGGACTGTTTCTCCTCCTATTTATACAATGAAAACCATTGGGGTTTTTATATGGATTGCATTCAATCTTTATATATTATGTTAGGTAGAATTGTCATTTTAACAATAAGTCTTCCAATCCATGAACACAAGATGTCTTTCTGCTTATTTATGTCTTCTTTAATTTCACTTAGTAAAGTTTTACAGTTTGCAGTGCACAAGTCATTCATTTCCTTGGTTAAAGTCACTCCTAAATATTTCATTCTGTTGATTCCATGGTAGATGGAATTGAATTTTAGATTCCCTTATCAGATTATTCATTGCCAGTATATAGAAATGCAACTGATTACTGTGCATTGATTTTGTATTCTGCAACTTTGACTTATTATCCGTAACTCCCTTTTTTACTTATATTCAGATTATGTTTTGATATAATGTTATTTTATTTTTCCTCTCCTGTTTTCCCCATTTTTGTATTTTCCTCCCTTTTATGAGTTATGTGAACATTTTTAGCATTTATTTTAAGTTACATATTATATTTTTAAGTTACATATTATATTTTTAGTATATTATACTTCAAATTTATCTTTATTGGCTTAGAGATTACTGGGTGTGGTGGTATATACCTAAAATCCCAGCTACATGAGAATCTGAGACAGAATATTGAAAGTTTTATGTCAGCCTCCATAATTTAGTGAGATCTGTCTCAAAATAAAAAAATTTAAAAGCTGGCAATGTAACTCAGTGGTAGAGCACCACTGGATTCAATTTCTAGTACTACACACACACACAAAATACTTATTGAATTTTGGTGATCTTCTTAAAACAGTATTTTACCAACCCAAGTGAAATGGAGAAACTTTGTCAGTATTTAGGTCTCTTTATTCTTTCCCATTTTGTTTTATTTATTTTATATATTATATCTATATACACTAAAAGCTCTATCAATAATTTTATAATTTTTTTTCAACCAGTAAACATTTTTTAAGGGCTGGGGTTGTGGCTAAGTGGTTGAGTATGTGCCTGGCATGCACAAGGCCCTGGGCCTCTAGCACTGGAAAAAAGAAAACATAGTTTTAAAACTTTAGAGAGAAGAATAGTGTATTATATTTGCCCAGACATTTGCTATTTCTATTCTTTTCTTCTTCTCCTTTTTTTTTTCCTTTGGCACTGTGGACCATGGTCCCTTTATCGCCGAGCTATAACCCCTCAAGTTTTTTATATTTTGAGACAGGGTCTTGCTAGGTTATAGAGGCTGACTTTGAACTTATGATCTCCTGCCTCTGCCTCTTGAGTTTCTGGGACTGTAGGTGTGTGCAACCATGCCCAGCTATTTCCTTCATTCTGTTATGGGGTGCAACTTAATAACAGACCAGGCACCACTGAGACGTCCAAATTTGAGAGTCTTTATTAAGCCGGCCGGCTGACTGTCTCACACAAGGCCCCAAAAATGGCTATTGGGAGAACAGCCCCCACCTCAGAGTTGCAGGGGTTCTTATACCAAAAAATCACATCAATCATAAGTGTTTGTTGCTATGATTCAAAATTACAAACTTACATCATGAAATCATCAGCAGAGGGGGAAGTGGGTCAAAGTGACCTTTACCTAGGTACAAACTAAAGAACGGTTACTAACATAGGAATCAAAAGAGAACAACCTTCATCATATAAGAATCTCCATTTTGCATTGTTAAACATGTCATGCTAAAGTTACTTATGATGGGTACAGAGGTGGGGTGTTCCCATTGGAGAAGCTCATTTCCTACATAACATGGAGTCTCAGAGCAAAATGGAGTCTGTGTAGTCATTGCCCACATAGCCTGGCCTGTAACATTTCCATGGAGCCAAATCTGTCAGCCCGTCACAATTCTTGATGTCCCAAGTTTGTTTTATTTTATTTTTTTAGCACTGGGGATTGAACCCCGGAGCTTCCACCTCTGAGCTACATTCCAAGCCTTTTTTGTTTTGAGACAGGGTTTCACTAGGTTGCCCAGCTGTCCTCCAAGTTAAGACCCTCTGGCTTTAGTTTTTCTGAGTAGCTGGGATTACAGGCATGCACTGTGATTCCTAACTTATTTTCTTTCCATATCATATCTTTTCTGTCTGAAGAACTTCTTTAGAAATTCCTTTACAGTAGTTCTACTGGCTGTGAATTCTTAAATTTTTCTTCATCTGAAAGTATTTTAATTTCATCTTTACTCATTTCTTGTGTATGCTTAAAAATAGCATAAAGTTGTTTTCTCACAGAAGGCCAAAAGTACAAAATCAAGTTGTTACAATGGCTGGCTCCTTTGGAGACTCTGAGAAAGAATCCATTCCATAACTCTTCTGACTTATGGTGGCTCCAGGCAATCTCTGACTTGCCTTGGTTTGTAAATATATTGCCAAAAGCTCAGTCCTTGTCCCCGATGCCAATCCAATAACAAGAACACAGTTTTGAGAAGAAGGAAAAAGAAGCTTTATTGCTTTGCTAGCAAAGGAGAAACACAGAGAACTTCTGTCCCAAAGGCTGTGATTCTGCCCATCACGGGGAACAGGGGATTTTATTTATTTATTTATTTATTTATTTATTTATTTATTTATTTATTTATTTTATTTACTTATTGATTCATTGATTTTTAAAGAGGCGATTCAGAGAAAATGAGATTAGGGCAGAGAGATCAGGAGGGAGGAAATCAGAGAGGAAAACATTAGGGAAAAGAAGATTAGGGAAAAGAAGATCAAGGAAAAGGTTGGGAAAAAGAAAAAAAAAATGTAAGTCTCAAAGCGACCAGGGATATAGTGAAAGCATCAAGCGAACCCCTGTTATAGATACATCAATCTAATCTCATCCTCCATCTGTATATCACCTTCTCTGTCTTTATGATTTATGATAGAAAAGCCATTATCCATTAAATCATTTCCCTATAATTGGTCTACTACCTCATTTCCCTATAATTAGTCTACTACCTTCTTCTGGTTGATTTCAGAATTTTTCTTCGTCTTGCCCTCTTTCACCACTTCTATTCAACAGCAGTTATACCTGATGAAAACAAGATCATCCAAGTCGTTCACGTTAAGCCAAAAGAAGCCTTTATTATAGCTGGCTGCGACGACCACCCATACACCTAAAAGCGGTGTGTTGGGGAATCACGTGTTTGCTTCTTTGTTATCAGCATTTATAGGGAACATGATGCATGAGTAGGTTGGGAGGTACAGTCACTGTTTCCAGTCAATGCAAGCAAACCACGCTACAGAAGCAGATGTTAGTGATTAGCGGTTAGCTATCTCTCCCTCCTGATTATACTTGAGAATTTTATTTCTTTTGGGGCATATAATACATCATCCTTAAAACCCTAGCCAGAGCAATCAGACAGATGAAAGAGATTAAAGCAATATGAATAGGAAAAGAAGAACTCAAACTATCACTATTTGCTGACAACATGATTCTGTTGTCAGAATCCAATGAAGATCCAAAATATTTCACCAGAAAACTTCTGGAACTCATAAATGAATTCAGCAAAGTAGCAGGATATAAAATCAATACCCATAAATCAAATGCATTTCTATACATAAATAATGAATCCACTGCAAAAGAAATTAGGAAAACTACCCCATTCACAATAGCCCTCAATAAACATAAAATACTTGAGAATCAGTGAAAACTACAGAACACTAAAGAAAGAAAATGAAGAAGACCTTAGAAGATGGAAAAATCTCCCATGCGCTCGGATAGGCAGAATTAACATTGTCAAAATGGCCATTCTACCAAAAGTGTTATATAGATTCAATGCAGTTCCTATTGAAATCCAATGTCATTCTTCATACAAATAGAAAAATCAATTTTGAAATTCATTTGGAAAAATAAAAGACCCAGAATAGGCAAGGCAATCCTTAGCAAGAAGAGTGAAGCAGGAGGAATCACACTACCAGACTTAAATATACTACAGAGCAGTAGTAACAAAAACAGCATGGTATTGGCACCAAAATAGAAATGTAGACCAGTGGTACAAAAGAGAAGACACAGAGACAAACCCACATAAATACAGTTATCTCATACTAGACAAAGGTGCCAAAAATATACATTGGAGAAATGATAGCCTGTTCAACAAATGGTGCTGGGAAAAATGGTAATCCATACATGACAAAATAAAATTAAACTTCTATCTCTCACCCAGCACAGAAATCAACTCAAAGTGGATCAAAGGCACTAAAACAGAGACCCTGTGCCTAATAGAAGAAAAAGTAGGCTCAAATCTTCATCATGTTGGCTTAGGACCTGACTTCCTTAACAGGACTTCTAAAGAACAAGAAGTAAAATTAAGAATCAATGAATGGGATGGATTCAAACTAAAAAGCTCCTTCACAGCAAAGGAAACAATCAACACTTTGAAAATAGTCTACAGAGTGGGAAAAAATCTTTACTGCACACACTTCAGATAGAGCACTAAACTCCAAGATATATAAAGAACTCAAAAAACTTAATATCCAAAAAACAAATAACCCAACCAATAAATGGGCTTGGGAACTGAACAGACACTTCACAGAAGAAATACAATTGATCAACAAAATATGAAAAAATGTTTATCGTCTCTTGCAATTACAGAAATACAAATCAAAACTGCTCTAAGATTTCATCTCACTCCAGTTAGAATGGCAATTATCAAAAATACAAGCAATAATAAGTGTTGGCAAGAATGTGGGGAATAAGATACACTCATACATTGTTGGGGGGACTGCAGATTGGTGCAACCACCATGGAAAGCAGTATGGAGATTTCTAAGAAAATTTATAATGGACCCACTATTTGGTCCAGTTATCCCACTCCTTGGATTATACCCAAAGGACTTAAAATCAGCATACTACAGTGATGCAGCCACATCAATGTTTATAGCAGCTCATTTTGTGATAGCAAAACTATGGAACTATTTTATGAATGGATAAAGAAAATGTGGTACATACACACAATGGAATATTACTCAGCCTTAAAGAAGAATGAAATTATGGCATTTGCAGGTAAGTGGATAGAACTGGAGACTATCATTCTAAGTGAAATAAGCCAATCCCAAAAAACCAAAGGCCAAATGTTTTCTCTGATAAGCAGATGTTGATCCATAGTGGGGGGTGGGTAGGGAAGAATGAAGGAAATTTGGGTTGTACAGAAGGGAATTAGGGGAAGAGTGGGGTGGGTTGGGGATGGAAAGGATAATAGATTGAGACACATTATAACCCTGTATACATGTATGAAAAATTTTTAAAAAATATTTATCACTGTCAAAGATAATGAAAAAATAAATAAAAGTAAAAAATAATTTTTCTTCATCTTTAGTTATTCACTTTGATTATTATGTATCATAATGTGGATTTCTTTGGGCTTATTCTCTTTCAGGTTGGATGAAGTCTTGAATCTGTAAGCCTATTCTTTTCACCATATTTGAGAAGTTTTCATCTGTTATTTCTTCAGATAATTTTTTTTTTGTACCAAACTCTTTTTTCATTTCCTTTTGAGGCTCTGGTGACATAATTGTCAGATATTTATCTTTGCTTCTCAGGTCCCTGAGTCTCTGTTCATCTTTCTTTGATTTTTAGTCTTTCTGTTGTTCAGATTAGATAATTCTTATTGAATCTACCTTTTAATTCACTGACTCCTCTTTCTCTTTTTATTATTGAGCCCAGACTGTTGTTTCTGTTGTTATTATACTTTTTAGTTCTAAAATCACCATCCATTTCTTCTTTATATCTTGTGTTTCTTTGAGAGAGATCTTATATCTTTTTATTCATTTCAAGAATATTTGTCTTTTTTCCTCCTCCTCCTCCTTCCTCTTCTTCTCTTTCTTCTTGGTACTGAAGATTGAACCAAGGGGTGCTTTACCACTGAGCCACTCCCCAGTCCTCTTTATTTTTAATTTTGAGATAGAATCTTGCTAAATTGCTTAGGGTCTCACTAAGTTACCCAGGCTGGCCTTGAATTTGGAATCCTCCTGCCTTTGTCTCCTGAGACTCTGGGATTATGGGTATGTGCCACCATGCCCAGCTTGCCCTTACTTCTGGAAGCATTTTTATAATACTTGCTTTAATGTCTTTGTCATATCATAATTATATGTGTGATAGCTCAGTGTTTGTACCTATAGAATGTCTTTTTCCATGGAAATTGAGATTTTATTGATTTTTCATGTGTCAAGGACATTTTTTGAAGTTTAAACCTATGGAATATTAATTTCTTTTTATGGTGCTGGGAATTGAACCCAAGGTCTTGTGCACACAAGGCAAGCACTCTACCTACTGAGCTATATCCCCAGCCCAATGATTTTTGCAGTGCTATTCATATCTGTCCAGAAAAATCTCTGAGTGCCATGGTGAGCGCCTGTAATCCCTGTGACTCAGGAGGCTGAGGCTGGAAGAAATTGCAAATTTGAGGGCAGCCTCAGCAATTTAGCAAGAACCCATTTCAAAATAAAAAAGGGCTGAGGATGTCAAAATAAAAATAATAGATAAAATTGAGAAGGGCTAGGGACGTAGCTTAGTAGTAAAGCGCTCCTGGGACAAATCTCTAGTGCGACACAAAAAATAGAGAACCCCATAAAATTTTGGGAGGTAAGAGCATAGTGAGAGGGCAGGCAGGACTGAAAATCTTTTAAGTGAGCCTCACTTCCACCCCCTCTTCCTAAACTCACATGGACAGGAGTTCTCTCCTCCACCCCACTCAGAATACTATGGAGTCCCTCCCTGGAAATACTGAACAGGAGGCTTAGGACCAGGGTGGTGTGAGATGGTGCACCAAGAAGTGGAAAAGCTAAAATTTAAATGCTGCAGAAGAATCCTTTAGCTGCTTCCACTGCTCTTTCCCTGAAATCTATTGCCTGGGTTTATACTCTGTGTGCGTGAGGTTGCCCAACTGCTTTCTGGAAGACGTGGTCCCCTGAAAAGCTTCACAGATGATGGCAACACTGATCTCCCAATGGAATGAAAATGTCACCTCCCAGTCATTCTAAATAAAACTCAATCAATATGTGTGTCCAAGCACTTAGAAGCTCCAATCTTTTTAGTGCCTTTTTTTTTTTTTTTTTTTGGCCTTGTTCTTTTTAAAATTATTTTCAGTACTGGGGCTTGAACTCAGGGACTGTATACCACTGAGTTACATCCCCAGCCCTTCTTTATTTTATTATTTTTGAGACAGGGTCTTGCTAAATTGCCCAGGCTGGCCTCAAACTTGTAATCCTCCTACTTCAGCCTCCTGAGTAGCTGGGATTACAGGTGTATGCTATAGTGCTCAGCTAGTTCATTGTTCTTAAGTATGAACAAGGGGCAGAAAGTTCCAAAACATTTGAGGAAAATGAGTGAAAGCAGAAAACTCCCAAAACAGACATTAAGAATGTAGCGATGGGGGGTTGTGGCTCAGTGGTAGAATACTTGCCTAGCACGTTGTGAAGCACTGGGTTAGATTCTCAGCAGCACATAACAATCAATAAATAAAGGATTGTGTCCATCTACAAGTAAAATAAATAAATAAATAAATAAATGCAGGAACGGGAAGAAAATAGTAACTTAAAAACAATTATAGTGACCTCAGGGAGATTATAGACGTTGCATGTGTGAAACAAGAACAAGGATTATAAAACCATTCCCTCTTGCTTTTAAAAAGATCAGTAAGACCAGGAGAATATTGAGTTTCTGTTGCAGAATGACTGACTTTGTTCATGCAAAGATAGTTTCACAAATGAAAGGTGATTAAAGTTTTCATGGGAGCTTATCAACTCTATCTAACCTTTAAATTAGCTTACCTAGTTTTTGGCAGGAATATCTTGATCTAGGGATCAGAAAGAACCTTAGATGTAGTTACCTAGCAACGTGTTTTAAATTATAATGAGGTTAAGTAAGTTTGCCCAGAATCCAAACTATATCAAGAACAGACACCTGGCCAGGATTAACCAAGATTCATTAACTTAAAAAAATCCCACAAGTCGAGGTAGCCTTCTTAGGTGTAAATAAATAAAATGCTTCAGAGAAGATAAATAGTGCTGATCTTATGAGCCTTGACTGTATTTGAAGCCCTCTCCGTGGCTGTTTACTGTTTTCTCAGTGTATTTGATCCACCTTTGTTCATATACATCTGCTAGATTACTAAGTCTACTCCTCAACATCTCTGGCTTGCTGGTCTGTTTGCCTTTGCCTTCCTTTGACTCATGCTACCATCAGTTCTCATTTACTATGTTGTTCTCCACATCTTTAATATGTCTGGGAGTTTAATTTCAAAATCAGTCCACAGGCTGGGAATGTAGCTTGTTGGTAGAGGCAGCTGCCAAGTCCTGGGTTCAATCCCCAGCACCACAAAAAGAAAAGAAAAATTAGTACACAAATTTAAAATGCAGACTACTCTAAATTGGCTTAGACTTCTGTCCCTGTTTCTCTGAACTTTCCTGTGAAACATACTTCTCAGATTCTGGAAGCTCCGTGTAAGACAAGTGTGCAGCCAGGACGTCAAGGCTGTTAGAGAGGGAAGGATCCCTTAAGGAAGAGGTAATCTTTTATTTATTTATTTTGATACTGGGGATTGAACCCAGGGGTGCTTAACCACTGTGCCACATCCCCAGCCCTTTTTATTTTTTTTATGTGAGACAGAAACTTGCGAAGTTTCTTAGGGCCTTGCCAAGTTGCTGATGCTGTGATCCTCCTGAGTCAATGAAATTAGAGGCATGCGGCCGACCGAAGTGGTAATCTGGTTCATTGTCTCTGTGCCCTGGAACATGTATTTCCTGCATGGCTGAAGAAGGATTCTCTCCTCTTCTGGTCCAGCTGTCGTGAGTGTCCAGGTGTGTCTAGTGGGCAAGAGTAGCCTGTGGCTTGCCTTTTTCTCTGTCATTCGCACACCATTGGGAGCAATCAATTGTTCTAGTGTGAGAGAATGGGTGGAAGACGTGTCCACATACACTTTCTGAAAATGCAAAGTTGTGGTCAGCATTTGATAATTTTCAATGATCTAATGCTTTTACTAATGGAGTGATCTAGTGTTCCTATTATGAAGTAATGTTGCCTTTTTTTTTTTTTTTGTAGTGCTGGTAGGGATCGAATCCAGGATCTTGTTCATGCTAGGCAAGCAACTACCACTGAGCTGCAACCCCAGCGCTAATATTGACTTCTTAATCAGAAACTTTAGTGAGACTGAAATAAAAAACACCAAAAAGTTAAGAATAGTTTATTCTGATGAGTGTAATTATGTGATATATAATATATATGTAAAAGATATGTTATATATATTTAATGTTATATATATTTCTCTATTGTCATAAAGAGTACATGTTATGATTATGATTATGATAATTTTCAGTACAGGGATTGAACCCTGGAGCACTTTGTCACTAAGCTACATCCCCAGCTCATTTTATTTTTTGTTTTGAGACAGGATCTCACTAAATTTCCCAGGTTGGCCTTGAACTTCTGATCTTCATGCCTCAGATTCCTGGGTTGTATGTGCCTCTGATCCCAGCTAAAAGCATATGTTTTTGACAAAAGAAAAGCATATTAGAAAATAAATGTTTGATTTTTTTCACTTTTTACTTGGAAATATTTTCAGACATTCAAAAAAGTTGAAAAAATATTACAAAGGATTTGTGTGTCTGTCAGATTCTCTCACCTTCTTCCACCCACAGTAATATTACTATATGTTTCTCAGAATCATTTTAAGACTTGTTGCAGACATGATGCCCCTTTACCTTAAAACACTTCACTGCATGTTATGTACAAACAAGGACATACTCCTGTGTGAGTGGGGTGCAGACATCAACATCAGGATACCAACTCTGACTCAGTGCTGCCTCCCAATCCACAGACCTCTTCAAATATCTCCAGTTGCCCTGAGGATGTCCTTTGTGGTCTTCTCTAGGATCTCATTTTGCATTTAGCTGTCATCTCCTTTCATTTTCCTTTAACCCAGGGCAGTTACTCACATTTTGCTTGACTTTTATGGTCCTGTTGTTTTTGAAGAGTAGAAACCAGTTGCTGATGCTTCCTCAAAATTGGATTGAGGTGACACTTGAAAGAGGGGATGTTTTAAGTTCAGGTGTTGCCAGTTCACTTTGCTTTGCACCTTATGTTCAAAATATCCTTAGAGGTGAGCAGTGCTTTTGTGGGGGTGAGGTGGGCAGTTTCTGGGGGTTTTTCCCCTATTCTTTCACCCTGGGGCAAAAGTGAGAGGTGAATTTGGAAGGAGAGTATGGGGCAGAGAAGATGTGCCTCAGGGAGGGAGGTAGGACCAAATTTGAATTTGAATTTTGGCAGGTGAAATGAAATGGAAGTGACTCAAGTAGGATTGACTCAAGTCGGAAGTAGAAGTGCCATCCATGAAGTTCTGGGTTAGGGTTAAGCTCATCATCATACCAGGCATGGAGGCGTGATACAGCATTAGTTCTTATTAGTTCTCATTGATTTTTTTTTTTTTTTTTTTTTTGCGGTGCTGGGGATTGAACCCAGGGCCTTGTGCTTGCAAGGCAGGCACTCTACCAACTGAGCTATATCCCCAGCCCCAGTTCTCATTGATTTTTGATAAATTAAAAGTTAATGCACCTCGGTGGCCTGACATCTTCTTCTTCAACAGTTTCTAATCAATGTCACAATCACAGTTTGCTTATCAGCGGCGACCCTGGGAAGCAACAACCTGACATCGTCTGTCTTATTTTGTTTTATTTGCAGCACTGAGGATTGAGGCCAGGGGTACACTACCACTGAGCTACATCCCAAACCCTTTCCATTTTTTATTTTAAGACAGGGTCTTGCTAAGTTGCTCAGGCTGAACTTGAACTTGTGATTCTACTGTCTCAACCTCCCCAAATGCTTGGAATTACAGGTATACATGACTGAGCCTGGCTGACATCCTCTGTTTTCAATGCAAAAATTCCAGCCGAACTAGCTAAATAAGAATTAGTATTTTAATAAGCTTCCAGATGACTTGTGCACATTCAATTTTAAGAAGCACTGTGCCAGGCACGGTGGTGCACGCCTGTAAGCACTTGGGAGGCTGAGGCAGGAGGATTGCAAGTTCAAAGCCAGCCTCAGCAACTTAGTGAGGCCCTAAGCACCTCAGTGAGACCCTGTCTCTAAATAAAATACAAAATACGGCTGGGGATGTGGCTTATTGGTGGAGTGCTCCTGGGTTTGATCTCCAGTACCAAAAAAAAAAAAAAAAAAAAAAGAAAAGCACTGCTCTGAGAACATAGAATCTCATTTTATTCATTCATTACAAAATATCTGAATGTCTACCATGTGGGAGCCTAGGGAAGAAGGAATTTGCTTTCTTATTTTTATTTTCTAGTCCCAGATGGTACATATTTGATTTTTTTAAACTAGGGATTTAACCCAGGAGTGCTTTACCACAGAGCTATATCTCCAGTCTTTTTTTTTTTTTTTTATTCTGAGACAGGGTCTCACAAAGTTGCTGAGAGTCTTGCTAAGTTGCTAACCTGACTTTGGACTTGTGATCCTCCTGCTTAAGCCTTCCTAGTTGCTGGGATTACAGATGTGCACCATTGCACCTGTATTTGAATTTTGAGCACACTTTTATGCTTCTCTTTCAATTTTTAAATTTTTTTTTTTTTTTTTTTTGGTACTGGTGATTGAACCCAGGGGTGCTTAAACACTGAGCCATATCCCTAGCCCTTTTTTTAAAAACCTATTTTTGTGACAGGGTCTCACTAAATTTTTGGGCCTCTGGCTTTGAATTTGTCATCCTCCTGCCTCAACCTCCAGAGTCACTGGGATTACAAGTGTGCACTATGCCGCCTGACTATACTTCTCTTTTAAATTCTAAATGGAAATCCTCAAACTTAAAGACTGGTCTAATTCAACCATTCAATAGACTGGACTAATTCAACTGGTCTAGTTGTGGTTACCAATGCCAACACTTTCTAAAGACTCCCCATGCACCTAGTGTGCACCCAGGGCCATTACTTCTATTTTGACACGTGGAAATCACAGGACTAGCTGTGTAAACATACAGCAGTCTTAAGAATTAAATATTTCCAATACTCTGACCTCTTTTTTCTTTTTCTCCTTTTTTTTTCATGTGTGTACCAGGGGGTGAACCCAGGGACCCTTAACTATTAAGCCGCATCCCCTGTCCTTTTTTTTTTTGGTGCTGGGGATTGAACCCAGGCCTTGTGTGCAGAAGGCAAGCACTCTACCAACTGAGCTATATCCCCAGCCACATTCCCAGTCCTTTTTATATTTTATTTTGAGCAGGGTCTCTCTGAGTTGCTTAGGGCCTTGCTAAGTTGCTGAGGTTGGCTTTGAACTCACTATCCTCCTTCTGTAGCCTCCTAAGCTGCTGGGATTATAGGCGAGTGCCACCATGCCCAGTATGGGAACCTCAATATGGGCTGTGTGTGCTGTGATGGATCAGAGGCATGCGTGAGTGAACTGGGGGGAAAGAAAGACTTTTAAAGGTGAGGAGAAATAAACATAAACTTTTTTTTTTTAAACAAATTGGCTTCAGGGGCATTAGTGCGTTAGTGGAGAGGCCATGCTAGGTAAGTATCCTTATACACTATGGTTATCTGGCATGAAGAATTTCCTTTGATAAGTCCTGTTACAGGTGCACATGCAGGGTGTGTAGGAATTTCTTGCTGTGATGCCTCTTATAGGCACTGATGCATAGGGCTCCTTCTTCATGGTCTCTGACTCCGTTCTTTAGGGCTTGACATCAGTGAACTCATTTTAGTAAATTTTCACTTTCTGATCACCAGATCTTATCTTCAGCTCAAGCTCTGTGATATGTGGACTCCAACCATCCCGTGACCTCATTGGAAATTCATCCTTTAGTTCTACCATATTTTCACTTTCCTTAAACTCTTTCATTGTCTGCCTTACTCAATTTATATTTCATGATTTATCATCTTAATCCTTCCCTTGTAAACACCCCTGATTCCTTCCCCACTTGCTTACTTCCTACCATTTGCTTGGTAAACTCCAAACCTGGATAAATGTCCGCGCTCTCTTTGCTCACACCGAATTCATGGATATAAAACAAAGGAAGAAGGAAGGAAGGAAGGAAGGAAGGAAGGAAGGAAGGAAGGGAGGGAGGGAGGGAGGGAGGGAGGGATAAGGAGAGGCGAGGAGAGAAAGAGGGGAGGGGAGGTAAGGAGAGAAGAATGGGGAGGGGTGGGGAGGGGAGGTCAGGGAGGAAACATCCCAGATCAAGTTGATCCACTGGTCTCACCTTGAGTCTAATGGACTCTGTCTAGCAGTCCCACCACATTTTCCTAGTTAATCACTTACCCCCTGGGCTAGGTGATTATTTCACATTTCAATTGTTCTCAAATTTACATTTCCTCCTAGTTGTTCCCACTTTCAGTGATAGCTCTTTCCTATTTCTCCAGGAAAAAAGATAAACAGGATGCAAAATAAATGGGATTGAATTCAGTGGTGCTCTACCACTGACTGAACTACACTACCAACATACATTTATTTATTTATTTATTTATTTATTTAGAGATGGGATCTCACTAACAGAGCCAATATTATTTGGTGGCAACAATTTGGTGGGGTGCGGGAAAAACAACAGGTAGTGTTTAGCATGCCCTCCTAATATTGGCTTGCAGCTGATGACACGTGCTTAATCTCTCAGCAATGTAAATCGACTCCCCTATGGTAGTTCGTAGGCATTTACCCCACAGAATATCAATACCTATTATATATTCAGGAATGGAGACTATGGACACCAGGTAAGGATCGACTGGCAGGTGTCCAAGCCACAAAGTCAACATTACGGCTCAGACTCTCACTGTTCTCACCCCATATCCATCAATAGCAGTTAACCTGCCTGAGGACTTGTCAGGATTACCATTTATCAATGTGCATTCAGCACCCACGTCCACCAATGCTGTCACTCTGAATGTTCATTGAAGTCCAGTGCGTTGCCGGTTCTATACATGGCCTCTGGTCCAGAGACATGGCACATACCCTGACCCTAAACTTTGACCTTCTCCCTAGTTATCCCACACCCGTGGGCTCAAGGATTCCTTAGGGGGAGCCGTACGTTCTGTTTTCATTAAATCTCCTAATAAGAGAAGTTTGTCTCTGTCTCTTTCTGGAGTATGAATTCATTCTACCCTTTAGATCACCTCCCCCTTTCATTTCCTTATTGAGAGGTGATGGCTGAAACCTCTAGGCCATTCTCAATAGCTTCCATAACTGTACCAGGGTGGCATTAGGTTGTTCATCTATTTTCCTTTCATCTACTCCTGCTGCTCTTAAGTCTGCCCACATCTGTCTATGGGAGATTTGGAGAGGTCCCTCCAGTTTTGCCTGGGTTTTATGGACTCCTGCTGCAACCTCTCTGTCTCTCCTAGATCTCCTGTCCATTGTGTTGCTTGCTGGGAGGGGCTGCCTTACTAATGGGGATAATATTGATACCAGGGCACCATAAATGGACAGGGATGCTTCATGTAACACGGCATCCCTCATCCTGACAGTGAAAGTCATATTGTTTGGTCCTGGGAAAGATTGCACATAAATAGCAAGCTTCATTCCCAGTTCTTGAAAATAGCTCTGTAGATCTTCCACAGAGGTGCAGGTGCCTCGGGGCATAGGAATGTTTCCTGAATCTGGCAACATTTTGTGAGTGGTAAGAAGCAGCCAAGCTAGAAATGACCTCACACTGTCATTAGGGGCACTGGCGGAAAGCCACTGACGTAAAGCAGGGTGGAACCACTTCAGACAGCTATAAAGCATTCAACATTATCCCATCTGCTCCAATGTCCCACAAGGGGAGCAGTCATACAGGTACACTTCCTTTCGTTTTCTGCCTGAACTTGGATCCCAGTTCTACCAGCTCCTTCAAGGTAAAGGGTTTAGCGGGGATATATAAACATCTCTGTTGAGCCAGGAGCAGATTTGGATCTGAACCCTCAGTCCACTCCTGCTTTAGAACCATTACAGATTAGCTTCTGCCATAGTTTTGTCCTCCACCTCAGCTTCTGAATCGCTGGAAACAGTGGATGCACTGAATGAGTCCCACGTCTCAGGGTCCCAGTTTTCACTAGTCACCAACACCCTAATATGGGCTCTGAACTGCAGTTTCCCCTCAGTTTAGCATAATTGCAGTCAGTGACCTGCAGATGTTTATCTGTGAGTTCTAAGTGCCATGGCAGTGCATCCTTGCTGTTAGCAAGAGCAGCGCTGCTCTGTGCTGAATGGAGTTCTTGTTCTAGTTTTAACTCTCCCCGTCCTGGGTGGAGCTGAGCCGGGTGGATACCTTCAGTGCACACAGCGGAGGCCTTGCCATCACTGCAGCAGTACTCTTTGCTTCCTTGCACTCTCCTGTGATTACTTTGGATTCCTTGCACGTTCCCATGATTCCTTTGGATGCTGCTTGCAACACTTGCGGTACCCCTCTGAGTTTTCAGGATGTCTTCCTACTGTCAAGGTGGTCCCCACTCCTCCAAAAGGGGAGCCACCTCAAACCACGTCCAGGCTTATAGCCAGCCTAGAACTTTCTCTGCAGACTCTATGCCCTTTCCCAACTCCAGAGTTGGGAAAAAAAAATCCCTCTGGGATTTTGCCAACTATGCCAAGTGTTTAACCCTAGGGCTACAAACACTCCAAGCATGCTGTTTACAGATCCCAATGGAAGAATTTGGAGGGCTCAACAGAAAGGTTTTGGACATTTTATTACCCATCCCTTGGTGGCAGCAGTCCAGGACACTACGGAGGGCTGCCCTGCACCTGGAGGCAGGGGGAATAGATGGGACAGATTGCACGCCCACGGCACAGGTGGATTTCCTCAGATGCTTTATGAATACATTCCTTTACTTTACAACCAAGGTCACTGTTGAGATCCTCTCCTAAAGATTGGTGATCATTTCTCCCTCTTCATTTCCCTCCTTGCCACATTCTTTTAGAGACCTTCTTATCTCACTGCATGCTTTTCCAGGCACTGATTAGTGTTTAACCCAACAAATGGGTAACTGGCCCTTTAGCTACAGGTTCCCCATTAGTGGAAACAAACAACCAAAAATGGAAAAAAATAATGTATCCATAGCAAACATGTATAGATTATTTTGTTCTTGATATTATTACATAAATAATGTAGGATAACAACTCTTTGAAGGGTGAAAAGTGCCCCAAAAACCACTGAGGATGCTGGAATTCAAACAAGAGATTTTATTAGGCAGACGAACAGTGTCTGCCCTGAAGAGAAAAGGGAGAAAAGAAAAAAGAAGAAGGAAGAAACATGGCTGGGGAGCTTCTTTTAAGATCTTGAACTTTGCGGGCAAAATGATGGTAGGGCCGACTGTTGAAAATTGAATTTTGGCGGACTAGGGATCAGCCAATGGCTGGTGACGACAGGCGGATGAACAGACCGACGGTGGGCCAGCTACAGGGAAGGGGCGGGGGGAGGGGAGGGGAGCTGTCATCCCCCTCGCTTTTCCCACAGGCGTGTCCTGCGCCCAACCGCCAGGGAGGGAGCCCCTTGAGATTGGACTGGGGGCTGGTAGGTAGCCAGAGGCAAGGGTGGGACTGCAGGGTACCCAGCGCAGGTCTGCTGCCTGCTGTGGCCAGCTGAGGGTGGGGGGCATGAGGCAGAGCGCCGCTCTGACAGCTGCGTCTGACGGGCTCAGCCTCTGTCGCTGTTTACATTACAGTGAGACCCTCAACAACTTAGTGAGACCCTGTCTCAAAAAAGTGAAAATTAAAAAAGGCTGGTCAGTTGTAAGGCCCTCCCTGGTTCAACACCTAGAGAATGAGAAGACCAATGTTCTTCATGATGATGTGTATCTAGACATTCCCACCCGGTCTTGCTCTCCTTGTTCCCTTAACTTGGCTATGTTTTGGGGAATAGAAAGGGGGCATTCAGGGACATGGCGTTTTACTGCCTCCCTTTTCTTTAAGGATACAGTTTCTTAAGGTAGGAGCCCTAAAGAGGCTCAGGATAGGGATGGTCACCAGAAACATCTAGTGATCCGTGAAAGTTTCAGCCCTACCCACTGAACTTAGGGACGGGAAGTGGAGATTGGTGATAGAAACCTATAAAAGGTTTTGAAAGAGACTGGAAGAGTTTCTGGATTGCTGAGAACGTGGAGGGGCTGGGAGGCTGGTACTCCCAGAGAGAACATAAAAACTCCCTGCACCACCACCCCAGTCGTTACCCTGTGTGTCTCTTTCATCTGGCTGGTCCTATATTGTGTTCTTTGTATTCAACTAGTAAGTGTAAGCATATTCTTATCTTGGTATCTACAAAGAATTGATTCCAAGGCACTGGAATACTAAAATCCATACTCACTCAAGCCCTTAATATAAAATGGTATGTATAATATTCACCTATGACCTCCTGTCTACTTCACATCATCTCCGTGTTACTTATAATATCACAAACAATATAAATGCCATATAAAGAGTGTAATGTCAAAAGCTGCAACGACTCTGCCTGTCAGACGCAAGCACAGCCGCATGCCTCCCCCCACCGCGCCCCGCAGTTCGCCACAAGCTGGCGCTGGGTTTACCCTGCAGTCCCACTCTTGCCTCTGGCTACCTACCAGCCCACAGTCTCCCTGGCGGTTGGGGGAAAGGACACGCCTGCCGGGAAAGCAGGAGGGATGACAGCTCCCCCACCCCTTCCCTGTAGCTAGCCACCATTGGTCGGTTCATCGGCCTGTCATCACCAGCCATTGGCCGATCCCTAGTCCACCAACGTTCAATTTTCAACAATTGGTCCTATCATCCTTTTGCCCACAAAGTTCGAAAACTTAAGCTCCCCAGCCATGTTTCTTTCCTCTTCTTTTTTCCTTTTCTCTTCAGGGCAGACACTGTTTGTCTGCCTAATAAAATCTCTTGTGTGAGTTCCGGCATCCTCAGTTCTAGAAGTTTTCTGGTGGAATTTTTTGGATCTTCTAAACATAGAATCATATTGTCAGCAAATAGTGATAGTTTGAGTTCTTCTTTTCCTCTTTGTATCCTTTTAATTTCTTTCTTCTAATTGTTCGGGCTAGAATTTCAAGAATGATGTTGAATAAAAGTGGTGAAGGAGGCATCCTTGTCTTGTTCCAGTTCTTAGAAGGAAAGCTTCCAACTTTTCTCCAGTTAGATTGATATTGGCCTTGGGTTTGGCAGATATAACTTTTGTACTGCTGAGGTGTGTTCCTACTGTCCCTAGTTTTCTACTGTTTTCAGCATGAAGGAATGCTGTATTTTGTTTAAAGCCATTTTATCCTTTTTCATATATTTATTGATTGCTTGTTCATCCTCTTCTGTGAAGTGTCTGCCCAGTTCCTTAGCCCATTTATTGATTGGGTTCTTTGTATTTTTGGTGTAAAGTTTTGTAAGTTCTTTGTAAATTTCGGAGATTAGGGCTCTATCTGAAGTGCTCGTGGCAAAGATTTTCTCCCACTCTGAGGGCTCTCTTTTCACATAACTGATTGTATCCTTTGCTGAGAAAAAGCTTTTTAGTTTGAGTCCATCCTATTTATTGATTCTTGCTTTGATTTTTTTTGTGCTTTGGGAGTCTTGTTAAGGAAGTCTGATCCTAAGCGAACATGATGAAGATTTGGGCCTAGTTTGTCTTCTATTTGGTGCAGGGTCTCTGGTCTAATTCCTAGGTCCTTGATCTATTTTGAGTGGAGTTTTGTGCAGGGTGAGAGATAGAGGTTTAATTTCATTTTATTTTTTTATTTTTATTTTTTTTGGTACTGGGGATTGAACTCAGGGGCACTGGGCCACTGAGCCACATCCCCAGCCCTATTTTGTATTTTATTTAGAAACAGGGTCTCACTGAATTGCTTAGGGTCTCACTAAGTTGCTGAGGCTGGCTTTGAACTTGCAATCCTCCTGTCTCAGCCTCTCAAGTGCTGCGATCACAGGCGTGCGCCACTGCGCCCGGCAAAATATATATATGTATATATTTTTTTGGCGGTGCTAGGGATTGAACCCAGGGCCTTGTGCTTGTGAGGCAGGCACTCTATCAACTGAGCTATATCCCTAGCCCTTAATTTCATTTTACTACATATGGATTTCCAGTTTTCCTAGCACCATTTGTTGAACAGGCTATCTTTTCTCCATTGTGTGTTTTTGACTCTTTTGTCTAGGACAACTCTAAGATTTCATCTTACTCTGATTAGAATGGCTTTTCTCAAGAACACAAATAATAATAGATGTTGGCGTGGCTGTGGGGAAAAAGGCACACTTGTACATTGCTGTTAGAGTTGTAAATTGGTGCAGCCACTCTGGAAAGCAGTGTGGAGATTCCTCAGAAAACTTGGGATGGACCCACCTTTTGACCCAGTTATTCCACTCCTTGGTTTATACCCAGAGGACTTAAAATTAGCATACTACAGTAGCACATCAACATCAATGTTTATAGCAGCTCAATTCACAATAGCTAGACTGGGGAACCAACCTATGATGCCCTCCAACAGATGAATGGATAAAGAAGATGTGGCATACATACACAATGGAGTACTACTCAGCCATAAAGAAGAATAATATTATGGCATTTGCAGATAAATGGATGGAATCGGAGATTATCATGCTAAGTGAAATAAGCCAATCCCCAAAAATCAAAGGCCAAATGTTTTCCCTGATAAGTGGATGATGATATAGAATCTGCTTGGGGGCGGTGAGAGAGGATGGTGGATCTTTAGATTATGTAGAGGAAAATGAGAAGGGGAGAGAGTGGGGGTATGAAAAATGATGGAATGAGACAGACATCAGTACCCCGTGTACATGTGTGATTAACAAGAATGAGATGAATGTACATCATGCACAACTATAGAAATGAAAATTTGTACCCCATATGTGTACAGTGAATCAAAATGAAGTCTGTAAAAAATAAATAAACAAGTAAATAAGTAAGTAAGTAAATAAATAAATAAATAAATAAATAAAAATAAAGTCATTTTACCTAACTAAATGAGAAAAAAAAAAAGACCATGTTAAGAAATACCCACTGCTGTCAAGATAAAGGTAAACTCTCAAGGTTCCTTGGTGATTTCACAAATTTCTGGGGATGTAGTTCAGTGATAGAGAACCCCCCTGGGTTTCCCCCAAAACTATTGTAATCATACATTGGTAGTATGGGAAAAGATAAAAATTCAAAATTTGAAGTGCAGTTTCTATTGAATACATATGTTTTTTGCACCACTGTAAAGCTGAAAAATGACAAGTTTAATAATAAGTCAAGCATTGTATGGAGCAATTTATTCTTCCATAAGTAGATTGTTATCATTTTTTTTTTCTGTTTGTTTGTTTTGTTTTAAGACAGGATCTTATTATGTGGTCCAGGTTGACAAAAAACTCAGGCTCTTCCTGCTTCAGCTCTTTGAATAAATGTGATTTCAGTCATCTACTGTCACACAGAGCCACAAGTAAGTTATCACAATCCCCCCTCCCAGATGTGTACCACTATGCCCAGCTGTTAGCTGATTTTCTAGAGAAAAAATAAATGGCAGCTGGGAAGAGTGGGACACATCTATAATCCCAGCGACTCAGGAGGCTGAGGTAGAAGGATCCCAAGTTCAAAGCCAGCCTCAGAAATTCAGCAAGGATCTAAACAACTCAGCAAGACCTTGTGTCTAAATGCAATATTAGAAAGGGCTGAGGATGTGGCTCAAGGGTGAGTGCCCCCGGTTTAAAAAAAAGAAAAAAAAAGTACATGGCAGTATTTATTTTTTTTCTTTCAAATTTTTTATTTGCTTTTTTAGATATACATGACAGTAGTAAATTTTGACATATTATACATCCATGGAGAATGATTTATTCTAATTAGGATCCCTTTTTTTTTTTTTTTTTTGGTACTGGGGATTAAACCCAGGGGCACTTGGCCACTGAGCCACATCCCCAGTCCTATTTTGTATTTTATTTAGAGACAGGGTCTCACTGAGTTGCTTAGGGCCTCGCTAAGTTGTTGAGGCTGGCTTTGAGCTCGCGATCCTCCTGCCTCAGCCTCCCAAGTGCTGGGATTACAGGCGTGCGCCACCGTGCCCAGCTACGATCCCATTCTTGTGGTTGTACATGATATGGAGTTATACTGGTCATGTACTCATATATGAACATAGGAAAGTTATGTCTGATTCATTCTACCGTCTTCCCTATTCTCATCCCCCTTCCCTTCATTCCCCTTTGTCTAATACAATAAACTTCTATTCTCTCTGCCCCACCATTGTGTGTTATCATTTACATATCAGAGAGAACATTGATCTTTGGTTTTCTGGGATTGGCTTATTTCACTTAGCATGATAGTCTCCAGTTCCATCCATTTACCAGGAAAAGTCATAAAGTCATTTTTATGGCTGAGTAATATTCCATTGTGTATATATAAATCACATTTTCTTTATCCACTCATCTGTTGAAGGGCACCTAGCTTGGTTCCATAGCTCTGCTATTGTGAATTGAGCTGCTATAAACACTGATGTGGCTGTGTCCCTAATGTATAGTCCTTTCAGTATATATAAGGAGTGGGATAATTGGGCCAAATGGTGGTCCCATTCCAAGTTTTCTGAGGAATCTCTCTACTGCTTTCCATAGTGGTTGCACCAATTTGCAGTTCCACTAGCAATGTATTAATGTGCCTTTTCCCCCACATCCATTCATGGCAGTGTTTATAAATCCTTATTGGCAAATACTTATTGTATAAAAAAGTAACTGTGATTATTTCAGTTCAAATTTCTCACAGAGATGGCCCCTTTGAGAGTTTACTTGGAATGGTCTAACCCAATTGCTAACATGATTCAATCAAATAGGTATGATGTGTGTACAGTTAGAGATATTTGAGGATTTTAAATAACAATCAAATCATAAACATGAAACAATGAGTATGGTGTTTTATACCATTGGAAATAGGATAAGCACTCAGTTATGCTCACTCCTTGACTCTGCCAAACCTGATGAAGACATTTGGGTGATTCAGTGTCAGAGTCCAGCGCATGATGTGTGACTGGATTTTGGAGGTTTTGGGACAATCCGTGTGGGAGTCTTTTTTTTTGTTTTGAACCAGGGATTGAACTCAGGAACACTCGACCACTGAGCCACATCCCCAGCCCTATTTTGTATTTTATTTAGAGACAGGGTCTCACTGAGTTGCTAAGGGCCTTGCTAAGTTGCTGAGGCTGGCTTTGAACTCTCGATCCTCCTGACTCAGCCTCCCAAATCGCTTGGATTACAGGCGTGCACCACCACACCCGGCTCCATGTGGGAGTCTTTTCTCAGAGACTTCACAGGATCAGACAGCTGCTGCCCTGAGCTGCGTGACTAAATCAAACACATCGTTTCAGGGTTAGCCACGTGGGCCCAAGTGCTTTAGTCCTTGTTAAATCCTCACTGGAAATGAAACACTTTTCCCACCTCTTTCTTCAGCCAGCAAAGGAAAGACATGCGCATTTATAGTGCCAGGCTTTATGCTAGCGGCACTCCGCACACATTTTATTTTATCTTCTTTATAATAACCCAGGGAAATTAACTGTCCTCATTGTGCATGTTGGAAGTGGGCGCAGAGAAGTTAACGCGAGCAAGATCACAGCTGATAAAGGGCGGAGACGCCATTCGATGTCTCTGACTCAGCTTAGTCCTTTGAAATCTATCCCGAGCCTCTCAGGGAGCCCTGCACTCTGTACTCTCTCAGCCTTGGAAATGCTGCTTACATATTAATCAGGGCAACTCTTCAGTCCATTATCTGTAAGGAGTGCTAACATTCAAGTGTATAGAATTTGTTATTTTATTTATTTTTATTTTTATTTTTATTTTTGGAACGAGGGATTGAACTCAGGGTCACTCGGCCACTGAGCCACATCCCCAGCCCTATTTTGTATTTTATTTAGAGACAGGGTCTCACTGAGTTGCTTAGGGCCTCCCTAAGTTGCTGAGGCTGGCTTTGAACTTGCGATCCTCCTGACTCAGCCTCCCAAGTGCTGGGATTACAGGCGTGCACCACCACACCTGGCCAGAATTTGTTATTTTAGATCAAACACATATATACTAATATCATAGAACTCTAACTGACTTTGTTATTCACTATAAACAAAGTGTGGACATGAATTGCTCCAACAGTCACATATTTTCAGTATGTGAAGCACTTTCTGGAGGAAATAATATATTTATGGCAAAATCTGTCATGTCCCTATTGATGAAATAGACTTACTTGGTAAGGATTTTAATATCCAATGTAAATGTAATCAGTATAAAACAATGCTCTTATGTATTCATGTATTACGTTTATTCTATTTTTTGTTAATAAAATGAATGTAACAATAATGAAAAATATGTAAAAACATTTTTCTTTACCAAATTGAACAAAGTTTTGTGTTTTAGAAAGGGTATTATTCATGTACTGACTAATTTTGAATAAGTGTAACATAGATTGTTCTCGGAGTGGGCACAGGGGCTGCATGTGTGCGCATGTGATCTTGTGTGTGTGTATCTGTCAGAGGTCCACTTCATGCTTTGAGTGTAACCCTTGCTGTTCTACCGCTGCAGCTTATTTAAAAACTGACTCGCTCCCTCTCCACCCTTCTTCTTCTCTTCTAATCACAGGAAAGCAAGATTAACCTTTCCGTCCTAGGCTGAGTTATCTGTCCTTTGGCTCATGGACTACAGGAATGAAGGAATCCAGACTTCAGGGCTGGCACCAGCAGGTCTAGGAAAACAGTTTTCTCTCAAGGTTACAATTGAGTTAACGACTCCTTACAGGGAGTGGAGCCTTTGTATCCCTTCTTTAAAAGCCCACGGTTCCCTCTGACAGAATCACGGCATCTGGGACAGAAGTTCCCTGCATTTCCCCTTTGCTACAAAGCAATAAAACTTATTTTTCCTTTCTCTCAAAACCTTATCTTCTTTATTGAATCAGCACTGGGGACAAGGATCGAGCTTTTTTTTTTTTTTTTTTTTTTTTTTGAACGGGGGATTGAATTGAGGGGGTCTTGGCCACTGAGCCACATCCCCAGCCCTATTTTGTATTTTTATTTAGAGACAGGGTCTCACTGAGTTGCTTAGGGCCTCGTAAAGTTGCTGAGGCTGGCTTTGAACTCGTGATCCTCCTGACTCAGCCTCCCGAGTCGCTTGATCACAGGCGTGCACCACCACGCCTGGCAGGATCGAGCTTTTGGTATCATGTATGTGGATACAACTGTTCGTGCGTATGTAGGTGTGCACATGTGTGTGTTTGTGCTCAGCATCTCCCCTGATTGGTTCCTCTTACCATATTTCTTTCTTGAATGATGTTTTCTTTTTTTCATGGAAAAACTAGGAATTGAGCTTAGGGTCTTGTACATGCGAGGCAAGTAAATGCCACTGAGTTATGTCCTCAGCTGCTCTTAGTTTACTTTGAGATAGGATCTCACTAAGTTGTCCAGCTGGCTTTGAACTCGGAATCCTCCTTCTCAGTCCTTGAGTCCCTGGGATTATAGGTATGTGCCAACATGCCTGACTTGAAAGATTTTTCATACATCACAATAGCAAAGTGCTGTTACACTGATATTAAATATTACCATTTTCATCTGTGTTGGTGATTTTTTTGTTGCTATGACCAAAATTCCTGATAGGAACAACTTAGAAGAGGAAATGTGTATTTTGGTTTATGGTTTCAGAGGTCGTAGTCCACGGTCAACTGACTTCATTGCTCTGGGCCACAGTGGTGGTGGACCATCATGGCAGAGGGCATGGCAGAGGAAAGCTGCTCAGCTCATGGTGGCTGGAAAGCAGAGACAGGGCGAGGAAATAGAGGGACAGAATACAATTCCCAAGGGCACACCCCCAGTAACCTACTTCCTCCAGCCCCACCCCACCTACTTACAGTTACTGCCCAGTTAGTCCATTAATCCATCAAATGAACTATTAATCCATAAAATTATTAATCCATCAAATGAACTAATCCACTAATCAGCTTATAGTTTTCATGATCTAATCATTCCACCTCCTGCACTGATATCCAAATCATTCATCCATTCCTATGAAATGAAAAGGATTTTTTAAATCTGAACTAACTTGCCTTGATTTGGACTCAGATTTCAAACAAGCAGGTCAAATAGTATGACTCTAACTAGTTACTGAAATCTTTTCTCACAACGTGTTGCCAATGGAAACCTTTCTCTCTGTGCTATGTCTCAGCGTTATGGTGCTCTACTTCCCTATTACTCTGCTGTTTTCTCTTTCAGTTCTTTACCTCCACATCCACCTTCAGTTCTGTATCCTAAACATTGCTCATTCAGTGGATAAATTATCATCTCATAATAAAAAATACAGTTTTAGATTGTAACTTTGGCAGGTTTTTCTAGGTCACCACTTCCAGTTAGTACGTATTCTCCAGTCTCTGAATCACAAACTTGATAAGACCACATGCAACCTCCCGCAGGACCGATGATGGTACTGGCAGTCATGCCCACTGAATGACAAAGATAGATTTTCAGCAAACACAGGGCTGGCATGTATAGTTTAGCCACTGAAGTCCTTTAGATCTTTCTGATTTTTTTCTTCAGTTGAAATTTTTGGCTTTTATTCATCATTACTTTTTTTGCATTCATTTTGATTTTTTAAATATTGCACTAAAGCTTGCTTTCTCTTTCCTTCCTTCCTTCTTTCTTTCTCTCTTTCTCCCTCCCTTCCTTCCTTCCTTCCTTCCTTCCTTCCTTCCTTCCTTCCTTCCTTCCTTCCTTCCTTCCTTCTTCTTTTTGGAACCAGGGATTGAACTCAGGGGCACTCAGCCACTGAGCCACATCCCTGGCCCTATTTTGTATTTTCTTTAGAGACAGGGTCTCACTGAGTTGCTTAGCACCTTGACCTTGCTGAGGCTGGCTTTGATCTTGTGATACTCCTGCCTCAGCCTCCCAAGTGCTGGGATTACAGGTATGCGCCACCATGCCCGGCTCCTTATTTTTTTATTTATTTATTGATACCAGGGATTGAACCCAGGTGTGCTTAACCACTGAACCATGTCTCCAGCCTTTTTATTTTTTAAAAATATGTTTATTAGTTGTTGATGAACCTTTATTTATTTATTTATTTATTTATTTATTTATTTATTTATTTATTTGTATGTGGTGCTGAGAATCGAACCCAGTGCCTAGGCAAGTGCTCTACCACTGAGCTACAACCCCAGCCCTTTATTTTTTATTTTGAGACAGGGTCTCACTAAGTTGCTTAGGGTCTCACTGAGTTGCTGGGGATGGCTCATAATCCTCTGCGTCAGCCTCCTGAGTAGCCGGGATTACAGGCATGAGCCACCATGCCCAGCAAAATATTATTTTTCTTGGTGACTGATTTTTTTTTTTACAATCTCCCTTCCTAAGTTTTATGCTTCAAGTTAATGCCTTCCTCACCACAGTCTGGTCCAGGCCTTGACTGGAATTATTTTGGAGCTAAGCCACTATCCTACTGGTCTCCGATTTTCTGACTCCATGACCGTCCCTTGTTGCGCTACTCAGTGGAAGGTCTCAACTCATCTACTCATTGTTGATTTTACTTCACTTTGGACTTCTTGCTTTCATTATCCTGGATTTTACTTTGACATGCCATCCTTTATGTGACCATGGAAAGGGGCATTCATGACCACTCTCATCTTAGTCCCTGCAGTACCAGTTGGGGTTCAAACAGAAAGATGAAAATGGTAGGAGATAAATGTATTAAAAGATTTCTTGTAGTGAATTGGCTCACCTGACTGCGGAGCTTATTAGGCAAGTCCAAATTCCTAGGGCAGGTCATAAGGAAAGCAGCTGACCAGGTGCACTGGTACAAGCCTGTTATCCCAGATACTTGGGAAGCTGAGGCAAGAGGATCACAAGGTTGAGACCAGACTGGGCAATTTAGTGAGGCCCTACTTCAAAGTGAAAAACAGGAAAAGGGCTGGGATGTAGTTCAGTGGTAGCACCCCTGCCCCAGGTTCAATTCCCAGTCCCCACCATCACCCCCAAAACACACACACATAGAAGGGCAGCTGGACCCCTTGGCATGGGGTGATATGGAGGGCAGCATTCCTCTTTTCTCAGAGAATCCTCAGTCCTGAACTTTCAGTGGTTTGAAATAGTCCCACTTAGATGATTTAGGACAATCTCCCTTACCTATATTCAGTTGATATTAACCTGAGACATCACATCTGCAGAACAGCTTCACAGAAACACACAGATGCGGGTTGGAATAGTTGAGGATTATAACTGAGCCACGTTGCCTAAGATAACTGTGCTACTCCTCATGGGTTTCTAGTTAGGCTGTGTTTTGTATGGGGTTCTCTGGAAAAGCGGCCATTCATAAAGTTCAATATAAATTACCAAAAAATAAAGTTTTTCAAAGCAAGAGATGAACTGTGAATGAACATACTTTAAATCTCATGGAAGAACCTTATGTATATATATTTTTTCTTAACAGTGCAAAGCATAACAATATTATGTCCTGACACTTTGCATTAATTCTTGAAATTTGGAACATCTTTTCACATGGGAGAAAAAAAAAAACAGAAAATAAAGGCAGGTTTCAAGATCCATTTTATAGACAATACCACTGAGTTGTTCTGGGCTAGGGCACAAGATGAACAAAAAATGGTAGGTGTGTAAGTTAGTCTTTGCTCACTATAATCAAAATGCCTGACAAGAAAGATTTGAGGAGAACTTTATTTTGACTCACAGTTTCAGAGGTCTTAATCCATGACTGGCAGACTCCATCATTCTGGGTCCAAGGTGAGGCAGAATATCATGGTGGATGGGTGGAAGGAAGTTGCTCAGCTCATGGCAGGCAGGGATCAGAGAGGCAGGGGCAAGGGACAGAGATAACCCAAGGTCGTGCCCCCAGTGACCTACTTCTTCCAGCTATGCCCCACCTGCCTACAATTCCACCCAATAGTCCATTCAGCTATCAGTGGATTAATCCAGCCAATGAATTAATTCATAAAATGGATTAACCCACTGATAAGGAGAGCACTAATCAAAAGTCCCACTTCTGAACCTTGTTGCACAATACACAAACTTTACAGAGGACATTTCCAAACCATAAGAGTAAAAGCCTGCTCCCCTCTCTTTGTGTTTGACTCATCACAAGCCAATTTTTAAAACATGTTCCAGGTAGCTTTCTATGCCCTTTGTGCACCTGTTCCTACTATCTTGCAACCCACACCCAGGTAACCTGGCCTACTGCAGTGGCAGGTCTCCCCCTGTTGTGGATGGTCCCTATGCTGCTACTAGGGGACAGACTTCAGCCCTGTGCATGCCCTGCCCCAAACTCACCTTTAGCTGGGGGCACCTGGAGCAAGTCTTCTAAGTGCACCTGGTATTCTCACATTTCCCATTCCACATTCTCTTTCCTGCCTCCTGATATCTGCTGGGTACCCTCCTCTCTGGCACAAAGACTAGACATTCCAATTTCCTTCCTGCTCTGTGTTCTCCCTGGTAACTGGCTATTTTGGGTGACTCTCAGCCCACATGACCTGCCTGGGAGGGTCACTATCATTCCAGACCTCTGACCTTGTACCAGGAGGAGAAGACATGGCTATTGAATTTTCATTGAGAACTGGAATTATCGCAGCAAGACTGCTGACACCAGCGTCCAGGTGGATTTGGAGAGGCGCGCTGCCCGTACCTTGCTTTGAGCCTTTTCTGTATGGGTGCTGACACCAGCTCAGTGCAGGCAATGTATATCACCCAGTGCCTCTGTGGGCCAGAGGGACAGTGAGTGACATGTCAAAAGATGGGGGACTGCAAATGCATACCAAACCACTGGATTTTATTCAATATTCCATATGATCATTATACATTTAATTTTGAAATAGTAATTTGTGCTGGCCAAGCATTTTATATTGTTTTTCATAATTATATATGGCAACATCTAGGAACAGACACAAAATAGAACCCAATTTCTAGAAATCCCAATTGGTCATCTTTTCTTTAAAAACAACATTTTTTTTTTCTCTTTTCAACGTCAGGGATCAAAGCCAAGGCCTCATGCGTGCTAAGCAAGCACTCCGCCACTGAGCTGCAACCCTATCACCTCTTTTTTTAACTGAAGACTATATTGTATTTGAACAGCTTTGCCCATGTTCTCTCCTCAGCAACCATAGAGCCCTCCCTTATGTGACCTAAGCAGTGCTTAAGCAGCCTGGATGCACTGGTGGGCAGTTGCCCTCAGCAACCCAGAGGGTAAGGGCCGTAGCAAGCTGAGCAAGAGTAGCCCTGGGAAGAACCCAAGTCCATAACCCCAAAGAACACATATAGGCTCAGGAGACAGCTTTGGAGTCACACAGAACTAGGTCCTGATTCCCTACTCTGCCATGGAAGGAGTGTGTGACCGCTGTAAACTGGCTAAGAGGGTGTCTGTTGGGGGTGTAGGGGTGATCTTCAATCTGTAAGGTGGGGATAACACTATCTACCTCATATAATTGTTTTGAGGATTAAGAAAGATGCCACAGTTGAAACATCTACATTAGGAGGGCATTCCATAAATAATAACTGTCATTATTATGAATACAGATATGGGGTTACAAGCCCTCAGAGTATGCGAAGTTCTTGATATTCAGTAAATGATGGAGATTGCTTTCATTGGTAAAATGAATAGCACTACTACTGAAATTCAAGGATACAGCATGCCACTCATCTTTATATGTCATGGTGGAGAAGCAAGCAACGGATTTGGTTGGAGATGTACTTTCACTAGTCTAAGACATGGCTATTGAGGTGATTATGGAATCTGTCACTGAGTCAGGAATGCTGGGGCCCCATCAGGGACACAGGTGAGCTGAGGTCTGTTGTCTGCATTCTCAGCCTCTCTTCAAGGTCCAGTGAAGGCCTCTGTTGCAGAGTTCGTTAGAATTCTTTTTTTGTGGTATTGGGAATTAAACCCAGCACCTCACACATGCTAGGCAAGTACTCTACTACTGAGTTATATCACCAGCCCTTTTTGTTTTTATTTTGAAACAGGGTCTGTTGAGTTGCCCAGGCTGGTCTTGAACTTGTAATCCTCCTGCTTCAGCTTCCCATCGAGTAACTAAGATTATAGGCATGTGCCATGGCACCTGGTAAGTCCCTTAAAATTCTTTCAAACTATTTTTGTTTCACCAATTGGTTTACAAAACCAATTATAAAACCAGCAGCACAATAGCTGTTATAGTAATTGAGCTCTCTTTGGAAAGTGAGAGCTGGATGGGCACTAGGTGACCACCTCGCTGAGGAAGAATAATTGAACATGGGCAAAGGAGACCCTAAAAAGTCAAGAAGAAAAACATTATCATATAATTCTTTGTACAAAATTGTCAGGAGGAACCCATAAAGAAGCACCCAGATGCTTGAGTCAGCTTCTCAAATTTTCTAAGAAATTCTTAGAGAGGTGGAAGATCATGTCTGCTAAAGAAAAAGGAAAATTCGAGGATATGGCAAAGTCAGACAAGGTCCATTATGAAAGAAAAAATCATAATCTACATTTCTCCGCATGGAGAAACAAAAAAGAAGTCCAAGGATCCCAGTGTACCCATGAGGCCTCCACTGACTTTGCTCTTGTTCTGTTCTGAATATTGCCCCCAAATTAGAGGAGAACATACAGCCCATCCATTGGTGATGCTGCAAGGGAGCTGGAAAAGGTGTGGAATGACACTGCTGCAGATGACAAGCAGCCCCATGAAAGAAAGCTGCTGAGCTGAGGATGAAACACAAAAGGGATATGGCTGTCTGCTAAGCTGTAGGAAAATCTGATGTAGTACAAAAGGGAGTCATCAAGGGTGAAAAGAACAAAAATCAGGAAGAGGAGGATGACAAGGAAGATGAAGGAAATGAGGAAGATGAAGATGATGATAAATAAGGTGGTTCTACTGCAGTTTTTTTTTTTCTTGTCTATGAAGTATTTCACCTCCTATACTCAACTCACTCCTTTTATTTATGTTTTTTTTTTTTGGTACTGGGGATTGAACCCAGGGGCCTTGACCATTGAACCACATCCCCAGCCTTAATATTTATATATATAATTTAGAAACAGGGTCTCACTGAGCTGCTTAGGGCCTTGCTAAATTGCTAAAGCTGGCTTTGAACTTGCTGTCCTCCTGCATTAATCTCCCAAGACACTGGGATTACACGTGTGTGCCACTGTGCCCAGGAATAATTGTTCTTCTATTAACTGAATACCACTCTGTGATTTTGAAGGAAAAAAAGAAAAAATGTTGCAGCTGTTTTGTTAACATTCTGAATGCTTTTCACTAAATATGATTGTTTTGTTACTTATTCAAAAGAAAAAGAAAAAAACCACCCTAACGTTTTCAGAATATGGGGCAAAGCTATAACAAAGGCAACAGGGCTGTCAGAATATGTGAGAAGGGCCTGTTACAGAAGGGATTCATTTGCACAGGATTTGGTGCAGCAAAACAAAAATTCGAGATTTTGAAAAGACCCCAAACAGGGTGCTGAAATCGATGGCATATGTAAATGGATTAAATCTGATGTGACCTCAGAACTTGCTCTTCACAGTAGCCCCCTGGCTGGATGTGTCTGTGGTTGCAGGGGGAGGTGGATGAATGTGCAGAGTTGAGGGAAATTAGTTCCACTTACAAATGAATGTTTATGTACCATCTGGAACATGGTAAGGACTCACAGATACTCCAAGATATCTCATGAAGGGAGTATTGTGGCCCAGTCATGATCGCCTGATCCTGAAATGCTGCGTAATTGCTGAGAGAAAGCATCTTTTAGTGCTGTGAATTCCTTTTGCTGGATAGGCCTGTTGCTATTGAGTCTGTTCATACTTTTTTACACAGGTGACACCTAAGTAGCTTGATCCCCAAAGCAACACCTCATCACTTCCCATGTGCTCCCCACCATTTCCCTCCCCTCTACCTTTATTTCCTCCTGATCCTTATGTTGATGTCTATTGCTAAGGACCCCACATGGTCTGTGGTAGGCGATAGCAATCTAGATTAAAAGGAAGAACTGGGGGGCTCCTTTGGGGTTAACAAGAAACACCAGATGCCCATGAGCTGCTCCTCCCTGTAGCACAGTCTCTCATCTGTGCAGCCCTGTACCTGTACAACCTTGGTTTCACTTTGCAGGTGCAAGTGGCCCACAAGTGTTTTTTCTTTTTCTTTTTCCCAGAAATCATCTTTGACTTCTTTCTAGCATTTGGATATTTCCTACTGGATATCTGTTTATTAGGTTTTGCATATGCCTTCAATCTATTCTCCACATCTCTTGTACCCTTCCTTCTATCTGCTTATCACCATCAGGTGTGAGGCCCACAAGGTACTGTTCTTACCTACAGTGCTTCTTGTCAACACCTGTTCCACCCCCTGTCCCCGCCCATGGGGAAAGTCACTCCTTCTTACATAAGGAACTAACCCCTCCCAGAGTTGATGTCATACCTTCCCAATCTCCTTTGTATTCAGAGACATTCTCTCACTTATAGATGCTCATGTCTGAAACAGAACATGTGATTTCCTTCCCTAATCAACTTCAGAGCTAGCTCTTTCTCTTTCTGAAATCTCTATTTGGACAGCCAGTATCATCAGCATTAAAACCCCCCAAACTTAAACCTTGAAAACACTCACCTTGCCTCTATCCCTGAATCTACTCAAGTCTTCTAAGAAATCAGCCTTTTCTCAGTCACAGTCTTCTTTCCCACCCCCACTGGTTTCCATGTGGCAGTTCATGCTTCAGTGTCCTGTTGAGTGTCTTGTCAAGTGCCCTGTCTCTAGGCTCTCTCCCTTCCACACACACGGAGTGTGTGGATCATACGTACTGCAGAGACCCTACCTTATGCCACGCTTCTGCTCTCAGCAGCACAATGCCTTTTGAAGCACAGGCACTTGACAAATGTTTGTGTAATGAATGGGCAAAAAGAGGTGTCCTGGGCGGTTGCCACTTCTGAAGCACAAGTGGCAACTGAGATAGGAAGAGATTGCAATTGCAATTTACAAATGCTCCTCTGATGAAAAGGAAAAAGAAGTTTAAGCTATAAATATTCTTCCTGGATAATTAAACAGAATAAAAGGTAATAATAGTTAGCATAAAATGCAATCACATTTTAATAGATTCTGAAAATTAAGCAAGCTTTCGGACAATAAATCTTAGCACATTTCCATTACCCATATTAGAGAATCATAATTTCTGGTGACTCAGAAATGGCCCAGACCTTTGAATTACATTGAAGTTATTACCATGGATCCTGAAAATTGTATTCTTGGTATTAAAGAATCAAACATAGTCACTCTAAAATAGCAGATGTTGTTGGATCTGGGGTTTGATTTGATCCAACTTGCTAAGCTTGTAAGTTATCCTGTTAGTGTATAATAAGTCTTGGCAGAAGACAGAGATTATTAAGTCTGGGCAAAGAATTTAATTACAGAAAGTAGGTGGCATGATTGTCACTCGTTTTCTTGTTCTTTCAGACCCAAAGGGAGGAACAGCACAGATGGATGCCTGCAAGTGAGGTGAGCTGGGTTACAGGAGAGGGGCATCCCTCTAAAGAGTCTGCTCTATGACCCAGATTGTCCACTGCAAACACAACCCAGAAAAATAACTTGGGTAAAGAGTATCAGAGACTTTCATAGACCCAGAAGGAGCCTGCAGGGATGCTGACAGCCCTGGTGAATAGTCTCTGCCAATATGTCAGATGACAGTTTATATTCAAAGTAACATGAATATCATTCTTAGCTTTCTAATTTAGGGTGTAGACAATTAAGATGAGTTGATGAATGACTTTCATGCAAAAAGAAACTTGGTAGTCATAAAAATTAATAATTAATACTTAGTAACTAATTAATAATTTGTAATGCATATAAATATAGTGTGAGGAAAGATAAAAAAGTTATAAATTGATGTTTTACCTCAAGAAGTATAAGTGAAATTCTCTTACTTTAGCACAAGACTTGAAATTTTGGGGGAAAAAAATCACACTGTGTTAGTCAACTTTCTATCACTGTGAAAAAATACCTGAACTAATCAAATCATAAGGAGGAAAGATTTATTTTGGCTCCCAGTTTCAGAGGTTTCAGTTCATGGTACTTGGCCCTATTGCAGCGGAACAGTACATCAGGTGAAGGAGGCCTGGTCACTTCATGGTATCTGGGAAACAAAGCAACATGAAGTGTCCAGGGTTTCAATATCCCCTTCAAGAACATGGCCTCATTAATATAACTTCCTTCCAGTGGGCCGACCTCCTAAAGATTTCACTACCTCCCCATTGCTCCAAGAACTGGAGACCATGTCTTCAACATGGGAGATGTTTGGGAGATGTTCAGGATCCAGTGTAACACTTGCTGTGTATGATTATTCTTTAAAACCCATTACTATTATACCATAGCAGAATCCGATATGATCTTGATTATTTTCCTAATGGCATTGATTTATTGAGCACTTTACTACAGGGGCACATCATGTTAGTGATGTACATTCAAAAAAGGTAGAATAGTGCATTTCCTCCAAAGACAGAAAACTGATTTTGTTAATGTCATAAGCCACATGTCTCACCATCTATTCTGGCACATTTGAGCACATAGGAATGTATTAAAGCATATTCATAGTTTATGAACTCTCTGATGGCCCCCAAACCAGGCAGAGATGCTTCATCTCCAGAAAATATGCAATATGGAGCAACCCTCCTGGGATAAATCACACTGCAGCCATGGTTCAGGCCCAGACCCTAGACCCCCAGGAAACACTATGCCTAGACCAACATGCCTGCTGGAAGAGGCAACTACTTCCTCCTTTATTTGCTCATTGGTGCCTCTAGGGTGCACACTGTGCAGCAGGATTGTGGAAGCTGGATCTCATATAGAACCCAGCAGCAAAAGACTCCAGGGCACTGACATTGAGCTTTATAATCTGTGTGATTCCAGAACATGGTTGTTGGAATAAGTGAACCAGTCTTCAGTCTCTGCCATCAGTAGTATATGCAAGGTACACACAAGTAGTAAATAGTAGGTAGTTAGTAAACAGTTGCTAAAGGAAGGACTGCAGTAATGTGTACTGACTTAATATGAGTGTAGATGTCAGCACTACCCTGTGGAAACATGATGGAAACCACGAATGTGAGCTGCCTATGTGATTTTTACATTTTGTAGTAATCACATTGAAAAAGAAAAGAGGTGGATGTGTGGTGCATACCCGTAATCTGGAGGATTCCAAGTTTGGGGCCAGCCTGAGCAACTTAGTGTGAGCCTCAGCAATTTAACAAGACTCTGCCACAAAATAAAAAATAAAAAGGGCTGGGGATCTAGCTTAATGTAGAGCACTGGGTTCCATTGCCAATACAAAAGTAAAAAGAAACAGGTTACATTACTTTTATTATTATAATATGTTCTATTCAGCATTTTCACTGTTTTGACCAAGAACAATTTGAGGAGGGAAAGTTAATTTTAGGAGACTCACAGTTTCAGAGTCCATTGATGGCTGACTTCATTCCTCAGGGTCTGAGATGGGGCAGAACATCTTGGTGGAGGTGGAAGAGTGTGGCAGAGGAAAGAAGCTTGGAATATGGCACCAGAAAGGAGAGGGAGGAGAGGGAATGAGGGAGGGAGGGAGGGAGGGAGAGAGAGAGAGAGAGAGAGAGAGAGAGAGAGAGATCCAAAAGTTAACTTAACATTGAAGTCAGTTAACATGAAGTCAATAAAAAATTAATAAGATATTTTACGTTTCCTTTTTTCATTCTAAATTTATAATCTGGTGTGTATTTTCCCCTTACAGCATCTCTCAGTTCACATTAGCCCATGTGAAGCACTCCACCGTCTCATGGGGCTGGTGGCCACCATGGGGACAACCAGCTGTATATGAAGAGAGCTGAAGGAATTCAGAGAGGAACAGGTGAGCTCCAGGGTAGGTGAACAGAGCTTCCAGGAAGAGTGGGAATAATATGGGAATAACTATGTTTGAAATAATACTACAACTTACAGAAGTTTTAATGTGAAAAACAATACGGCAAATACATTAGGAGATCTCCAGAGGTCCCCAAAGGCTTCACATACCAGTTACTCTTGCTGGATTTGTCACAGTTTAAACCTAATGTAGAAACCTAATTATGCCATACAATGAATTCTTCTCATGGAAAAAAAACCATGTAGTTGTTAGCCAACCTCAGGACATGGATATATGAAATCCAAGGGCCAATTTTTAAATTGACCCTGTTATTTTAAGATAATTATGGATTGAAAAGTTCCAGGGTGATCCATGTACACTTTGCACAATTTCACCCAATGGTAACATCTTGCAAAACTGCAGGACAAAATCACAACCAGGATATTGATGTCTAGATAATTAAGGTACAGAATAAATTGTTCCATCCCTACAGGATCCCCCTGTGACTCTTTTAGACACCACTTCCCTCCTTCTTCTTCCTCCCACTTTGTAAAATGCCTGGCAACCCTAATAGGTTTTTATTTCTATAGTTTTGCCATTTCACATATGTTATATAGATGAAATCATACAGTATGCAAACTTTTGTGTTTGACTTTTTACAGTCAGCATAATTCTCTGGAGATTCATCCAAGTTCTTGCATCTATCAATAGTGTGTTCCTTTTTTGCTGACTGGTATTTCCATTGTGTAGATGTACCACTCTTTCACTCAGTGAAAGCGGTCTGGGCTGCTTCTAGGTTTTGGCAATTTGCAAATAAAGCTCCTACAAACATTTATGTACAGACATTTGCATAAACATAAGTTTCCATTTCTCTGGGATAAATACCTAGGAATACAAATCTGGTTGTGACATGTTTATCTTTTAAAGAAACTGCCAAACTGTTTTCCAAAATGGCTGTACTATTTTACATTTCCACCAGCAATGTATGAACAGCATGGATTCTCCACATCTTTGTCAACATTTGGTGTTGTCATTATTATTTATTTTAGCCATTCTCTATGGTGTGCAGTGATATCTCATTGCGATTTTAATTTGCATTTCCCTAATGGCTAAAGATGTTGAACACAATTTCATGTGATTATCTGCCATCTGCATATTATCTTCAGTGAAATGTCTCTTCATGTCCTTCAACCACTTTCTAATTAGATTGTTTGTTTATTTTACTGTTGAGTTTTGAAAGTTCTTTACATATTCCTTCTTTTTTTTTATTTTTGGTAGCAGGGATTGAACCCAAGGGTGCTTAACCACTGAGCAACGTCCCAAGCCAATCATACATGAATGGTATGAACCTACATCATGCACAACCATAGAAATGAAAAGTTGTACCCCATTTGTGTACAGTGAATCAAAATGAAGTCTTAATTAATTTTTCTTTTTATGGATCAATCATGCTTTGGGTGTCCAAGAAATCTTTTTTCTAATACTAGATCCCAAGGCTTTATCCTATATTTTTTTCCCTAGAAGTTGAATTCTATTTTATATTTAAACCAGTGACCTGTTTTGAATTCATTTTTGCATAAGGTGTGAAGTTTGGGTAAAAATTCATGGTCTTTTGCTTGTGGCTGGCTGCCCGACCGTTCCCACACCATGCATTGACAAGTTTGTCTTTATGTGCTGCCATTTACTCCTTTGACTTGCTTTTGAACCTTTTTCAAAAGTTTGAGCACATCTGTATTGGTCTACTTCTGAGTTCACTGTTCTACTGATTTATATATATATCGCTATACTGATACCTCACAGTTTTGATTGCAATTGCTGAATTCTATGGCTTGAAATTAGGTAGATTGATTCCTCCTACTTCATTCTTTTTTCAATACTGTTTTAATTATCTTACTTTCTTGTATTTTGATACATATTTAATTGTTCAACTAATAATTAATTTTTTTGCATGATGGGCCTGGCCCATGCTAGGAAGGTGCCACATCACTGAGCTACACCTCCAGCTCTCATTAAACCTTTATGTTAGTTTGGGGAGAACTGAATTCTTTATTATGTTTATCTTTACAATCTATGACTATGGTAGGTCTCTCCATTCATTTAGATCTTCTTTTATTATTATAATAATTATTATTTTGTTGTACTAGAGACTGAAACTATGAATGTCTACCACTGAGCTACATTCCCACCCCTTTATAAGATTTTACTTAGAGATGGCGTGTCACTAAGTTGACCAGGCAGACCATGAACTCCTGATCTTCCTGCCACACCTCCCGAGTTGCTAGGATTTCCCGTGTGTGGCATTGTACCTGGAAGCATTGTGTACTTTTAAATGCACAAGTCCTGCATATGCTTTGTTAGTTTCACATCTAAGTATTTCCTATTTTTGAGCAATTGTAAATGGCATTATATTTTAAATTGTGGTGTCTGTGTTTATTATGAGTGTATGTAAGTATAACTGCTTTTTTGTGTTTTTATCTGTGTCCTGTGACTGTAAAACTCTTAGTTTTGGAGGGTTTTGTGGGGTTTTTTTGTAGATTCTTGGAATCTTTTACACAGACAATTATGCCATCTATAAATACAGGCAATATTCCCTCTTCCATCTCATCTATATTCCTTCTGTTTCCTTTTTTTGCTTTGTTGAACTTGATACAACTCCTAGCACTGTTGAGTGGGATTTTGAGAGCACATCCTTGCCTTGACCCTGCTCTCAGGCAAAAGTTTTTAGTCTTTGAGGATTGTTCTAGAAATAGGCTTTTTGTAGGTGCTTTTGGTCAAGTTGAGGAAGTTTCTTTCTATTATTATTTTTATGAGAATTTTTGTTGTGAAGGATGCTGAATTCTGTCAAATGCTATTTCTGCATCCATTAATAGATCATGGTCATTTTCTTCTTTAGCCTTTTAATATATACTGGCCTATATGCATCAGCTTCCAAGTACCGAGCAAGCCTTGTATCCTTGTGATAAAAACCAATGAGTTATGATGTATATAAAGTTGTTGTAAAAATCATAACAAAATTTACCATCTTAATAATTTTTATTTTTATTTATCTAGTTATTTATATTTTTGGTACTGGGGATTGAACCCAGGGGTGATTTACCACTGAGCTATATGCTCAATCATTTTTCATTTTTCATTCTGAGACAGGGTCTTGCTAAGATGCTGAGATCCTCCTCCCTCAGCCTCCCCAGTTGCTGGGATTGCAGGGATGTCCCACTGCACCTAGACCATCTTAGTCATTTTTAAATGTATAGCCCAGTGGTGCAGAGTATATTGACACTGTTGACAAACAGTCGTCCAAAAGTTTTCCATGTTATGAATTTGAAACTCTGTATTCATTAAACAACTTCCTTTCACCCCTCCCCCAAGACCTTGGCAACCACTATTCTTTCTGTTTCATGAAATTGATTACTTTAAATACAGCATATAAGTGAAATCATACAGTATTTTCTTGTCACGATTGTCTTATTGCATTTAGCAGAATGTCCTCAAAGTTAACTATGTTGCCACATATGACAGGATTTCCTTCCTATTTTCCTCCAGCTTTATTGAGCTATAATTGACAAATAAAATCTGTGTGTTTAAGGTGTATGATTTGATGTTTTGATATATGTACACACTGTAAAATAATCACCACCATCAAATTAATCATTATATCCATTGACTCACATAGTTACTATTTCCTTTTTTCTCTTGTTGGTGAAAACACTGAAGATCTTCCCTCTTTGCTTCTTTTTAGGCTGGAATGAGGCAAGATACCAAAGAGAAGAAAAGACGTTTCCTGCAGTACCAGAAACTCCTAAGAAAAAGCAAAGGAATTTCTCGGAGCTGAAGATGGAGCACCCGAGAAAGACATTTGCCCAAAAGATGCTGCTCGAGGGAAGGATGAAGCTTAGAAAAATGTCTATTAAAGTTCTTTGCTCATTTTATAATTGGGTTATTTGATTTTTTTTGTTGTTGAATTGCAGTAATACATTCTAGATATTAACAATGCACTAGATAGATAATTTGTAAATATTTTCTATTTTGCCTTTTCATTCTGTAGTTTGTGAACTTTGAGAAGCAAAGCTTTTTTGTTTGGATTTTGTCTATTTTTGTGTTTATTGCCTGTACTTTTGCTATTGTGTCTAGGAAATCATTACCAAATACAATGTCATATGGTTTCTCCCTGTTTTCTTTTTTTTTTTTTTTTTTTTTTTTTTTTTTATTCTTTTATTTACTTATTGATTCATTGAACACAAATGGAGTACAGCTATTGTTTCACTGTTTGTACACAAGGTAGAGTCACACCATCTGTGCATTCATGCATGTACACAGGGCAATGGTATCTGTCACACATTCTGTTATTAATTTTATCCCCCACCCACCCCCACCCCTCCCTTCCCTCTATGCTAGCTATCTTTCCTCCATTCTTGCCATCTTTCCCCCCCCACATTATGCATCATCATTCATATATCAGAGAGACCATTCGGCTTTTAGATTTTTGGGATTGGCTGATCTCACTTAGCATAAGAGTTTCCAACATCATCCATTTACCTACAAATACCATAATTTTATTCTTCTTTATGGCTGAGTAATATTCCATTGTGTATATATACCACAGTTTCTTTATCCATTCATCTACTGAAGGGCATCTAGGTTGATTCCATAATCTAGCTATTGTGAATTGAGCCGCTATGAACATTGATGTGGCTGCATCACTGAGGCAATCTGATTTTAAGTCCTTTGGGTATAAGCCAAGGAGTGGGATAGCAGGGTCAAATGGTGGATCCATTCCAAGTTTTCTAAGGAATCTCCACACTGCTTTCCAGAGTGGCTGCACCAACTTGCACTCCCACCAGCAATGTATGAGTGTACCCTTTTCCCCACATCCTCGCCAACACCTGTTGTTGCCTGTGTTCTTGATGAAAGACATTCTAATTGGGGTAAGATGAAATCTTAAGGTGGTTTTGATTTGCATTTCTCTTATAACGAGTGATGTTGAACATTTTTTCATAAATCTGTTGATTGCTTGTAGATCTTCCTCTGTAAAGTGTCTGTTCATTTCCTTGGCCCATTTATTGATTGGGTTATTGGTGTTCGTGGTGTAAAGATTTTTGAGTACTTGGTAGATTCTGGAGATTAGTGCTCTGTCCGAAGTGTGTGTGGCAAAGATTTTCTCCCACTCTGAAGGCTCTCTCTTCACATTGCAGATTGTTTCCTTTGCTGAGAAGAAGCTTTTTAGTTTCACTCTATCCCAATCATTGATTCGTGCTTTTATTTCTTGCGCTTTGGGAGTCATGTTAAGGAAATCTGGTCCTAGGCCAACATGATGAAGATTTGGACCTATTTTCTCTTCTATTAGGTGCAGAGTCTCTGGTCTGATTTCTAGGTCCTTGATCCACTTTGAGTTGAGTTTTGTACAGGGTGAGAGATATGGGTTTAGTTTCATTTTGCTGCATATGGATTTCCAGTTTTCCCAGCACCATTTGTTGAAGAGGCTGTCTTTTCTCCATTGCATGTTTTTGCCTCCTTTGTCAAGTATGAGATACCTGTACTTGTTTGGGTTTGTCTCTGTGTCCTCTATTCTGTACCACTGATCTACCTGCCTATTTTGGTACCAATACCATGCTGTTTTTGTCACTATTGCTCTGTAGTATAGTTGGAGGTCTGGTATTGTGAAACCCCCTGCTTCGCTCTTCTTGCTAAGGATTGCTTTAGCAATTCTGGGTCTCTTATTCCTCCATATGAATTTCATGATTGCTTGCTCTATTTCTATAAGGTCCATCATTGGGATTTTAATTGGAATTGCATTGAATTTGTATAGCATTTTTGGAAGTATGGCCATTTTGACAATATTAATTCTGCCTATCCAAGAACATGGGAGATCTTTCCATCTTCTCAGATGTTCTTTAACTTCTTTCTTTAGCGTTCTGTAGTTCTCAGTGTAGAGGTCTTTCACATCTTTTGTTAGATTGATTCCCAAGTATTTTATTTTTTTTGAGGTTAGTGTGAATGGGGTAGTCTTCCTAATTTCTCTCTCAGAGGATGCATCACTTACAAATAAAAATGCATTAGATTTATGAGCATTAATTTTATATCCTGCTACATTGCTAAATTCATTAATGAGTTCCAGTAGTTTTCTGGTGGAATTCTTAGGATCTTCTAGATAGAGAATCATGTCATCAGCAAATAGGGATAGTTTGATCTCTTCTTTTCCTATTCGTATTCCTCTAATTTCTTTGGTCTGTCTAATTGCTCTGGCTAGAGTTTCAAGAACGATGTTGAATAGTAGTGGTGAAAGAGGGCATCCCTGTCTTGTTCCAGTTCTCAAGGGGAATGCTTTCAATTTTTCTCCATTTAGAATGATGTTAGCTGTAGGCTTAGCATAAATAGCCTTTACAATGTTAAGGAATGTCCCCACTATCCCTATTTTTTCTAGTGTTTTGAGCATGAAGGGATGCTGTATTTTATCAAATGCTTTCTCTGCGTCTATTGAAATAATCATGTGGTTCTTGACCTTAAGTCTGTTGATGTGGTGAATTACATTGATTGATTTCCGGATGTTGAACCAACCTTGCATCCCTGGGATGAAACCCACTTGATCATGGTGCACTATCTTTTTAATATGTTTTTGTATGCGATTCGCTAAAATTTTGTTAAGAATTTTTGCATCAATGTTCATTAGAGATATGGGTCTGAAATTTTCTTTCCTTGATGTGTCCTTCTCTGGTTTTGGTATCAGGGTGATATTAGCTTCATAGAATGAGTTTGGAAGGGTTCCCTCCTCCTCTATTTCATGAAATACCTTGAGGAGTATTGGAATAAGCTCTTCTTTGAAGGTCTTGTAGAACTCGGCTGTGAATCCATCTGGTCCCGGACTTTTCTTTGTTGGTAGGCTTTTGATGACTTCCTCTATTTCATTGCTTGAAATTGGTCTGTTTAAGTTGTGTATGTCCTCCAGATTCAGTTTGGGTGGCTCATATGCCTCTAGGAACCTGTTGATGTCTTCCAGGTTTTCTATTTTGTTGGAGTATAAATTTTCAAAGTAGCTTCTTATTATGTTTTGTATTTCAGTTGTGTCTGTTGTAATATTTCCATTTCCATCACGGATTTTAGTAATTTGGAGTTTCTCTCTCCTTCTCTTTGTTAACGTGGCTAAGGGTTTGTCAATTTTGTTTATTTTTTCAAAGAACCAACTTTTTGTTTCGTCAATTTTTCGAATTGTTTCTTTTGTTTCAATTTCGTTGATTTCAGCTCTGATTTTGATTATTTCCTGTCTTCTACTACTTTTGGTGATGATCTGTTCCTCTTTTTCTAGGGCTTTGAGCTGTAATGTGAGGTCATTGATTTGTTGACTTTTCATTCTTTTATTAAATGCACTCTCTGCAATGAACTTTCCTCTTAGCACTGCTTTCATAGTGTCCCAGAGATTTCGATATGTTGTATCTTTATTCTCGTTGACCTCTAAGAATCTTTTAATTTCCCCCCTAATGTCTTCTGTTATCCATGTATCATTCAGTAGCATGTTATTTAATCTCCAGGTCTTGGAGAAGTTTCTGTTTCTAACTTTCTCGTTGATGTCTAATTTCATGCCATTGTGATCTGATAGTATACAAGGTAGCATCTCTATGTTTTTGTATTTGTTAAGAGTAGCTTTGTGGCATAACATATGGTCTATTTTAGAGAAGGACCCATGAGCTGCTGAGAAGAATGTGTATTCGCTTTTTGATGGATGGAATATTCTATATATGTCCGTTAAGTCCAAATTAGCGATTGTGTCATTGAGTCCTATAGTTTCTTTATTCAATTTTTGTTTGGAAGATCTGTCCAACGGTGAGAGAGGAGTGTTAAAGTCTCCGAGTATTATTGTGTTTTGGTCTATTTGATTCCTGAAATTGAGAAGGATCTGATTGACATACATGGATGCGCCATTGTTTGGTGCATAAATATTTATGATTGTTATGTCCTGTTGATTTATGCTACCTTTAAGCAATATGAAGTGTCCTTCTTTATCCCTTCTGACTATCTTTGGTTTGAAGTCTGCTTTGTCTGAAATGAGAATGGAAACCCCAGCTTTTTTGCTCAGTCTGTGTGCATGGTATGCTTTTTCCCAACCTTTCACCTTTAGTCTGTGGGCATGTTTTTCTATGAGATGAGTCTCTTGAAGGCAGCATATCGTTGGGTCTTTCTTTTTAATCCAGTCTGCCAGTCTATGTCTTTTGATTGATGAGTTTAGGCCATTTACATTCAGGGTTATTATTGAGATATGCCTTGTATTTCCTGTCATTTTAGCTTTTTTAGGGTTTTTAGCTTAACTTTGTTTCTCCTTTGATTGACTCTTTCTTTAGGGTAATTCCTCCCCATGGTGACCGAGGTTGCTATTTTTCATTTCTTCCTCTTCGAATATTTTGTTGAGAATGTTCTGTAGGGCAGGCTTTCTCTTTGTGAATTCTTTAAGCTTTTGTTTATCATGGAAGGATTTTATTTCATCATCATATCTGAAGGTAAGTTTTGCTGGATATAAGATTCTTGGTTGGCATCCATTTTCTTTCAGAGCTTGAAATATGTTGTTCCAGGCCCTTCTTGCTTTTAGGGTCTGGGCTGAGAAATCTGCTGATATCCGTATTGGTTTCCCCCTGTAGGTAATCTGCTGCTTTTCTCTAGCAGCCTTTAAAATTCTATCTTTGTTTTGTATGTTAGGTATTTTCATTATAATGTGCCTTGGTGTGGATCTGTTGAAATTCTGTGCATTTGGTGTCCTGTAGGCCTCTTGTAATTGATTTTCCATCTCATTCATCATATTTGGGAAATTTTCTGATATTATTTCATTGAACAGATTGTTCATACCCTTGGTTTGTATCTCTGTGCCTTCCTCAATCCCAATAACTCTTAAATTTGGTCTTTTCATGATGTCCCATATTTCTTGGAGGGTTCGTTCATGATTCCTAACCATCTTCTCTGTTTGTTCGACTTTGTTTTCAAGATTAAATATTTTGTCTTCATTGTCTGAGGTTCTGTCTTCCAAGTGATCTATTCTATTAATTATGCTTTCTATTGAGTTTTTAACTTGGTTGATTGTTTCCTTCATTTCCTTGTTTTCTTCAAGGATTTCTGTTTGCTTTTTTCTCAGAGCTTCTATCTCTTTATTAAAATGATTTTTTGCTTCCTGAAATTGCTCTAATAGTTGATTATTCATAGCCTGAATCTGCTCTCTCGTCACCTCATTCTCTTCTCGGATCATTTTAATTATGAACATTCTGAACTCCATTTCTGTCATTCCCTCTACCGTGCTGTCCTTAGGATCTCCTGATGCACCATCCAGGTTTGTTTGAGACACTTTCTTCCCGCGTCTTCCCATGCTGCTCATATATCCTCCCCTCTGGTAGTGCAAATCAGAGGGATTGCAACTTTCCTGAAGCCACAGCACTGTGTCCCCGGGGAAAGGGGTGGGCTTAGGTCGGGGGG
>JAJEJO010052741.1:26734-46724 GCA_020662805.1 Glaucomys volans | reverse complement strand
GAGTAAAATTGTGATTTCTATGACTGTCAATTTATCTTTAATAAATACTTCTTCAGCCACAGGTACATTTCTCATCAAGGTCTTGTCTTTGTCTTCCATTTCTGCTTCGACTCTTACCTATTCTACTTTTCTTTAGGAGTTCTCGGACTACCTTTACATCAGCTTAGTAATCAGAGCAAATTTCCTCTGCTAAATTGTTGGCAATCGTTGCGTATTTACTGCTTTACAAACTAACTTAAAAAACATGAATTGAGTTTCTACCGCATGGTTTTAGTAGAGTATGGTACTTGACTCTCAAAGAATACACAGTTTGATAAGAAAGTCAGATATGTAAATAAGTCACTTTTTATATGGTGGTACTATCCAGACATCAGAGAAGAATGATGGGAAAGGGCTCATTTCCTGTCAGAACAGAAACATCTTTGGCCTTACAAACTTCTGTGTTGTGCTACCTAATTCATCCAGTCACTTATTTATTCATTTATGCACTGCATGGTTTTCAGGAAAGGTCACTGGAAGTTTGCAGCTCTAGGAACAATGGGAATTTTCCTCATTCCACACCATAGGCCCAAAGTCAAGTGACCATGGACTGAAACACCTTAACTCTGAGCCTAAATAAACCTTAACTCCTTATAAGTTGTTTATCTTAGGTATTTTATCACAGCAACAGAGAATTGACTCACACACTCTCAATTATATCTGAAGGCAGATATAATCCAAAAACCACCCACCAGCCTCCATCTCTTCAAGGTGCCATAGCACTTCTCAATATCACCATCGCAGGATCTAAGTTTCCAACAGACTCGTGGGGAACGAACCACATCCAAAGCACAGCCCTACTTTCAACTGCATTGGTGTTTTTCTCTTTGATTTAGGAAAAGTAGAGAATTAACATAAGGATTTAGGTAGATTAAAAAATATATACATAATATATAATATTTCAATCTAGAATTTGTAGAATTTTCTTGTGAACACAATTTCAGAGCAAGAGGAAATTAGAAGAGATAGAGGGAGGAAAATCTAAAACATCGTTCTATTAATTTTCTCAATGATATTCCAGTGGCTATACTTGAGGCTCCTAAAATTCCTAGAGCATAAAAGTGACAGAAACTGCTGGGCATGGTGGCACACGCCTGTAATCCCAGCACCTGGGAGGCTGAGGCAGGAGGATCGCGAGTTCAAAGCCAGCCTCAGCAACTTAGTGAGGCCCTAAGCAACTCAGTGAGACCCTGTCTCTAAATAAAATACAAAATAGGGCTGGGGATGTGGCTCAGTGGCCGGCCGAGTGCCCCTGGGTTCAATCCCCAGTACCAAAAAAAAAAAAAAAAAAAAATGATGACAGAAACTTTGTCACTTCCTCCCTTCAGATCCCAGACCTTGTCCCTCTGGAACCCTGCAGACTGACCTCCCTGGGCTGTACTCACAGCCTAGATGTCTATGAATCAGAAAGCAGGACCTCCACCAACACAGAATCTGCTGGTGCCTTGACCTTGAACTTCCTAGCCTCCAGTACTATGAGAAATGACCATTTGCTGTTTATATGCCAACCGGTCTATGATGTTTTTTGATAGAAGCTCAAATGGGCTAAGACAATGGCTAAAAGTGGAATGAATTCAGTATGAGATGATTCTGAGGTATCTAACAGTATGACATAGGAAAGGACTGGACAGTCAGTGTCATTTGGCTCCAAGTGTCCCTTTCTAGGTGAGTACTACAACCTGGCATTAGGGCTGAGGAAATTAACATTTCTCACCTGGAGTTCAAAGTTTGGTCCTAGAATAACTGGTAGTACAGGGAGGGGAAACACTTGGCATTACTTGTCAAAACTGAATTCAACATTTTATTTATTTATTTTGGGTGGAGCTGCTAGGGATTGAATCCTGGGCTTTGCTCGTTCCAGGCAAGTGCTCTACCAAAGAGCCAAATCCCCAGCCTGAGCTCAAGAATTTAAAATCAATGTTTGTTTCCTTTACAATGATTATTGTGATGTTTAATTTGAAAATTTGAAATATGAAATTCTATTTTGATGAAATACATCACCTTTCCAATTAAGATTCAATTTGGGAAGTCTAATCAACAAAAGGAGAAATTTATAATAATTTATTTGGATTGTTATTCATCCCTCTAAAGAAACTTCACAGTAATTCTTATTTTGATGATCCCAAAACAATTTCCAAGATTACTCTTTTTACTTTGAAAGCTGAACTTATGTAATTTTGCATAACGTAACCTTGTTTTTAATGTAAGGACAGTATAGTGTTTAGTAAAATCAAAGACTAGTTTCAGATTAGACAGTCACAATTTTCAGCTTTTTTTGGTTCCTAATTTTCCTGTCTTTTTCTCTCTTTCTGTCTGTACTCAGGGTGAATCCAGGGCCTCACATTTGCTTAGGCAACTGCTCTACCACTGACCTACTTCCCCAACTCTTTAAAGAGACTTTTTAATTTTTTCTTTTTTCTTTTCTTTTCTTTTCTTTTCATTTTTTTTTTGGTGCTGGGGATTGGACTCAGGGCCTTATGCTTGTGAGGCAAGCATCCTACCAACTGAACTGAACTATATCCCCAGCCCTGACTTTTTAATTTTGAGATATGGTCTTGCTAAGTTTCCCACATTGGCCTTGAACTTGTGATCCTCCTGCTTCGGTCTCCTGAGTTGCTGGGATTACCAGCCTGAGCCAGTACACCCAGCTGGGAGTTTTGTGGGGGTTTTTTTCCCCTCAATTTGTTAGAGCTATTTCTGTCTTAGTAGTGACCATACGAAGAATTAAAATGGTGCATTTTTAGAGACTGCACGTGGATGGACACATCAAGCAGCAGGAAAAAGGGAGAAGAGAGGGTGACAGAAGAGGAAAACAAAAAACATTTTAGAGATCATCTCCCACTGGGCACAATTTTAGAAAACAGAAATAATTCTGAAAATGTAGGCTTAAGAAATTGCATTGTCACCACCAGCAATGGAGATGTGGGGGAAGAAAAAAAATATTCAATAAGAAAAATCAGCAGTTTGGTTTGGTGTTTTGCATTGTAAGTGACATAGAGCATTCAAATAAAATTAAAATACTGCATTGTGGAGACTGCACATGAATGGAAACTTCAAACAGAGAGTTCTCTCTTGTCAAAAAATAGAAATGCCTAGAAAACCAGAAATACGCAAGTAAATGGGTATCAAAACAATCTTGCACAGAATTTTCTAAAACATGTACCAACATCTGATAGATGGGGAGAAAAAATTAAAATGACTTTTTATTTTGCTTTGTTTTTGAAAAACAGGTCAGCGAAATATTTAGGGAAGTTAGTCAACGTTGTATACTGATTTATATTACAAATCAAAAATATTGATAGTTCGGTTTATGTGAATCATAAGTGATATTTTTGTTCAGGTAGGATGGAGTATAAATTGATTGATAGGGGCTGGTGTTGTAGCTCAGTGGTACAGTGCTTGCCTAGCACATGTGAGGTACTGGGTTTGAACCTCACCACCACATATAAATGAATAAATGTATTTTGTCCATCTACAACTAAAAAATTTTTTTAAAGTTTTTTTAAATTAATTGATAAACTAAGTGATTAATCCAGAAGAAACCATGGGCTTTGCTGGTAGTTGAAGATACAGAGTTGCCAAGACAAGATCTGGTCCTTGCCATCAGGGAGTTCCCATCTCCAATGAGACTGGATGGTATAAACAGGTACTTAACAATGTCAATTGCCTCAGAATCTAAGAACATATTCCAAATACATCATCATCATCATTATTATTATCATTATTATTGTGTGGTTATTGGGGAATGAACCCAGGCTTTTGTACTATAAGTACTCTACCATTGAGCTACATTCAAGCCCTTTTTATTTTTTATTTTATTTTGAAAAAGGGTCTCACCAAATTTCCCAGACTGGCTTCAAACTTGAGATCCTCCTGCCTCAGGCTCCATGTACCTGAGATTAGTGGCATATGTCAATGTGCCTGGCTTCCAGATATTTTTATTGTTCACACAAATATTCTTTTTGTTGTGTTCCCAAAATGATCTCTTTCTTTATAAAGCAGGTCTCTGTATGCACAGGTTTAGCATCCACAGATTCAATGAGACTTTATCGAGATCCTGACTGCAAAAAAGGAAAAAAGACTGGTGATGTAGGGCAAAAGTAGAGCACAGAGCTCTCCTAGGTTCAATTCCCAGTACTGCAAAGAAAAAAAAAGTATATGCAAGAATTTGTGTAGGTATATGAAATGCTGGACTATTCCATATAAGGGACTTGAGTATCTGTGGATTTTGGTATCCCTGAGGGGTCTTGGGAAAGAGAAAAGAGGGATGATTATATTCTCATTTCTGCTATCAAGTTCATCACAGAAGTCCACATTTCACATATTTCCTTCCTAATCCTTCCTTAAGTGCAACTGGGATCATCCCCATTTTTTCTCATGAACTGAAATGTCTCCCCATTACTTACCATCTTTAATCCATATATCTCCCCTTTTTTTTCTGGTATCAGGGATTAAACCCAGGGGCACTGTACCACATCCCCAGTCCTTTTTGTATTTTATTCTGAGGCAGGGTCTTGCTAAGTTGTTTAGGCCTTATTAAGTTGCTGATATTAGCCTTGAACTCATGATCCTCCTGCCTGAGCCTCCAGAGTTTCTGGGATTACAGGGGTGCACCACCATGCCCACCTTAATCTATATTTCTCAACAGAGCATTCAACATTGTAGCCATCTAAACTCATCCATTTGTATGCCACCTACAGTGGACTACTGACCCACATCTCCAAACGTCCTTATTCATGCACCCTCTTTCCTCATTGTCAATTGTACAAATTCTGTGCATTTTGAATACATCCTCCCTACAAATGTATGAATTTACAAAGCTCTTATCTCCAAGCACCCTTCTCTCCAGGTGCCCAGAGGATGTTTCTTGAAGTAATCGCTCTTTGGAATATAGGGATACCTTGCTTTCCTGATTGTTCTCGGCCATTTTTTAAGGGGACATGTACATAGTTCTTATCTTCTCTCATGAACGATAAAGTTGAAGGGCATATCTAGTCATTCATGTATTCAAGCACACAGAAACACAAACACACCATGGCCTCTTCTCTCCAGGAGCAAACTCATGGGAAAGAGATAGGTTCACAGCAGTGGGGTGGAGAGCTTGGTAGGTCAGAACTCTCTTCAAGGAGAAGCCTAACAATGAATAACATTTATCTGGGTTTGGGGGTGAGAAAGTAGAATTTCCATAAGTCTAGTAACCTTTGTGTAGTCATTTAGTTCACCAGCAAGCCTTTGGCCATGCATAGAGCAGACAGTTAATAAATACTGTATGAATGAATGAGGGGGCAAGCAGCACGGCTTGCAGAGAGAACTGCAAGCCTCTTGGTGATGTTGAAGCCTGAAGTGGGAGAGCAGCAGCGCTAAAATAACAGGAGCCACGGGCTGAATTTCTGTTAAGGAGATGCTACCTGCCAGATTAAGCCCCTTGACATATCTCTGAGGGTGCACCAGGGAAGGGTGGTTGGAGGGCAGTGACGAGGGCAGAATTGGGAATGGAGTCAATTGAGTCACAGATGACTCTGGTATTCTGGGAAGCCTACAATTAAGCAGGACAAGTCTGATGGCAGGAAGAAATATAAGCTATCATAGGAGATCATATATAAAAATGGGCAAAGGTTTATAAAGAAGGAAAGGAACTTGAGAAAATCAGCACATTGATTAGGTGGGGACAGGGAGAGAGAGAACAAAGTAAGTAATGACGGTTTCATTGAATTCTGATTTAGAAAGAAGAGCACATTTATGGATGGATGATAAACTCACCTGGTGGGGTACACAGGGGGAGAAGCACAGACACTGATGGTAGAGGTTGTACTGAGATACATTTGGAGCTTTCTATTGCTGTAACAAAATACCTGAGATTGACTTATAAAGAGAAAAGGTATGTTTTGGCTCATAATTTTGGAGGTCCCAGTTGTTAGGGGACTGAGCCTGTTTGCCTACCACACAGCATGCCAATTGCTGAAACAGGGAGTTTGGCAGAAGAGAAAAAATTTACTCTTCAGATGGCCAAGTGTGTGGAGAAGGGAAAGCAAATCTCAAATCTACCTTCCAGAAAATGGAGTTTAGAGGTATTTATGGAATAAGGAAGTAGGTGTCTGAGGTGTGAGGAAAGGTGATTTGAAGTAAAGTAATCAGTGGTCTGCATGCGTGTAATCAGTCTTCATAGCTGTTCACTGGACTCATATCCAGGAAATGTCACCTTTTGGGTGATCTGAGGGTAGAATTCTTAGCCCTCTGATGCCAGAAGGTCACCATTGGACACCCGCTCAAGCTGAAGCGAGGAATCAGTGGTGTCTTTCTTTTTTTAAAAAAATAGTTTTTAGTTGTCAGTGGATCTTTTCGTTGTTGTTGTTGTTGTTTATTTATTTATATGCACTGCTGAGGATCGAACCCAGGGCCTCACACATGCCAGGTAAGCACTCTATCACTGAGCCACAACTCCAGCCCCAAGAATCAGTGGTTTCAACAAAAGCATCCTTCAAGTCCTGAAATGTTACTGAGGGAACCATTTTCACCATAGTCCACATGTCAGAGGTGTTATCTACAGCAAAGCTAGCGGAGGACTAATAATCTATTGCTTAACTCTGTGATTTCCAAAATTGCTGATTTTTAAAATCAACTAAAAGCAAGTAAGTAAAAGAAAGTGAAGCTAGGGGTTAGTCAGGGTTTTCCTTGGTTATACAATCCCTGATGATGGCCCCATTGCTTTTGGCTTTTGGTAGGGGTGCTGCATGTGAAGGTGGGTGTGGGTAGTAGAACAAAGCCACCCACATGTTGAGCTGGGAGCAAAGAGAAAGAGAGAGAGGAAGGGGCTGGGGTCCCACAATCCATTGAGGGCACACTCCCAATGACATAAGGATCTCTAGCCAAACTCCATTCAAAAAGTCCACAGTATCTCCCAATAGTGACACCCTGGGGACTAAGCCTGTAACACACAGGCCTGTGGAGGATGGACTTCCAACATCCAAGCAATATCAGGATGTAGAACATGGACAAAAGTTGAAGCTGTGAATGTAAGAGAGAGTGTTGAGGGTAGGTGTGAATGGAGAGAAGTAGGCTGATGCTGTAACAGCTAAGATGCTGGAGAAACAGATTGCCTGGACCAGAGGCTAGAATGTAGTGAGTGCTCAATTAAATTGTAAGTGAGAAGCCCAGTTTTTCTTTTCTTTCTTTCTATTTTTTTTTCTTTTTTTGGTGTCTATGTTGGACTCAAAACTACTAAGGGCTAGGAATGCATAGGACAAAATGTGGCCATTAAAAGTAAGCACTTACATCAAGATTTGATCAAATTAATGGCAAGATGTTCTAGCTAACACTTTTTAAAAAAGTAAATGTCAAGATACATGCATAAATGTAGCTGCTTAATAGATCAGAGATGAAAATACTGCTTGATATATTCTCCCTTGATTGCTTCAAAACTATTCAGAAGGTCAACAGACAACCAGTCCAAAGCCTGTCTGAAGAGGAAAGCACATTACCTTTAACTGTCCTTGCATAGGGCAGGTAGATTGTCATGAAACTGACAAATAGTCTCAATTTCCCTTACCAGGCTCAGCAGATGGACTCATTAACTTTATTTTTAAGAACTTTTTTTCCTTTGTAACCTTCAGAGAAATGCCAGCAATTATAGAAAAGCCAAACCCACAGGCCCAGCAAATTGAGGACCATTAACCATTGCACTCTCAATAGCCTTTAGTAGCATAAAATGTATCACAAAGTTAACAAATGTATCACAAAGTTAACAAATGTATCACAAGGTTAATTAAAGAATTTAAATATATTTTAATCATCTCCTATGAATTTTACTAATGATTTCTAAACTCACAATGTCAATTTCAGCTGCCTTCCTGTGAAAGTCAAATTTTAAAAGATGAAATCACTTGCCAAATTTAAAACTATTCAACCATAACTGAATATATAGATTACCTTGACAAATCATGCACTAAACACTAAACTGCTCTTTTGGCATTTATGAAATAAAGTTCTGTTTAACCAGTGAGACCATTATAAATTTATTCAGTTTTGCATAAGTAGTTTGAATTATTTACTTGCATTACTTCTTGGGAAAGCACATGGAAGAAAAAATATTTAGGTGAAATATTATATATGCCCACAGATTTCATCATTAAAATTAACACACACACTAGTAACGTCCTGTCCTCTTTCCCTCCCTCCCTTCCTTCCTTCCTTCCTTCCTTCCTTCCTTCCTTCCTTCCTTCTTTTGTTCCATTTCCTCCCTTCCTTTGTTCCATTTCCTCCCTTGATTTGGTACTGGAGGCTGAATCCAGGAGGGTTTTTACCACTGAGCTAACATCAGACCTTTTTATTTTGGGACAGGATCTCACTAAGTTGTGAAAGCTGCCCTTGAACTCATGGTTTTCCTGCCTCGCCCTCCCTGGTTGCTGGGATTACAGGTGGACCACAGCACCAGTTTTTTCAACATTTAAAATAAACATGATATAAAAGTAATGAGTAGAACTTTGAGTAACCAAGAAAATTCTAAATTAAATAATGATTTGATATTAAAATATAATTTTATGTTTTGCAATAATATTTAGAGACTGAAAAATTTGATCTCATAGAGATAGAATGTAGAATCATGGTTAAGAGTCTGGGGAGAGGAGAGGGGAAGGAGAGGAAGGAAGAGATCAGACAGAGAGTACAGGGTTGCATGTCATAGAAAGACGTTCTGGTGTTGATGGCACAGTAGGGTCAATGTTCTTAACAATAATATATTGTGTATTTCAAAATAGCCAGAAGAGAGGGTTTTAATGTTCTCACTGAAAAGAAATGATAATTATGGATGTGATGAAAATACTAATTACTCAAAATTTGATTATTAGATATTGTATCCATGCAAGGAAGCATCACACTGTATCCCATAATTATGTACAATTATTATGTGTCACTTAAAGAACAATAGCGTTTTTAACTGATAAAAAAATTAATGCCAGGTATATTTCATAAGTTGTCTAATATTCTCTTCTAACTTTATGAGAAAATTGAAAACTTGATCAAATTCATTCAACTGGTTAGTATGTAAACCAAAGACTCGAAATTCAAACCTATATCCTCTGAATTCTTTATTTTTCCCAGTGGATTTTCTTCTCAGTATGACCTCTGCAACTCATCGTCAAACACACGTGCAAAGAGCTACTTCTTCAAAGACTGTAAATGCCTTGCTTTGGCCAAATGACCCCTTGGCTGCCTTACAGCTGCATCTCTCTCCCACTGGTATTACTGCTCTCTACTCATACCAAATCCTTTCCAATACCTAGCATGTCCATGCTCTCTCTCTTGCCTTGACACATTGTGTTCTCTATGCAAATAATGTATTTTCTCCTTTCTTTAGAGAGTCCTTATCTTTTGAGGCTCAGTTCCACCTGCAGCTCCAAGTAATTCTTTCCAACCCTCTAGTCACAATCCCTGAACCCTTCCAGGCTCTGGTAGTAGTTGCTCAATAAATGAATAAACAAGTGCAATAATTTGGAAGTGCCCCCCAAAGGCCCATGTGTTAAATGCTTGGTCCCCAGCCTGTGGTATTATTGGGAAGTGGTTGAACCTCTAGGAGCTGGGCCCTTAGAAGAAGGCCTCCCAATTATGGAGAGCATGTCCTTGAAGGGGATATGGGAACCCCAGACTCTTTCTCTTCCTCTCTTTCGCTTCTAAGAGATGTCTTCTTCCACCCTCGTGTTCCCACCATGATTACTGCCTTGCCACAATCCCCAAAAGTAATGGGCCAATAGACCACAGACTGAGACCTCAAAAACTATAAGTCAAAATAAACGTTTTCCTCTTTTTTTTTTTTTTTAGTATTTTGTTTTAGTTGTAGGTGGACCCAATACCTTTATTTTTATGTGGTGCTGAGGATTGAACTCAGGGCCTCACACGTGCTAGGCAAGCACTCTACCACTGACCCACAACCCCGGCCCCCCTTTTCCTCTTTTTAAATTTATTATCTCAGGTGTTTTATTATAGTAATGAAAACTGACTAACAATGAGCTCCAACACCATGCCTTCATTTCTTCCTATTTGTTTAATCCTGTGTATGTGAGTGTACGAAAGTTTGTACGCATCCATCTTTGTGTAACAAAAAAAATCAAGAAAAGGTTAGCTTTTCTCTGTCCCTGTATATCAGGAAATGTCTTCACTGAAAAGTTCAAAAACTTCATTTAACATATATAACTCTTTAATGAGATTGGCATTCTTAGGCCCATTTTGAGGATGAGGGAACTGAGGCCCTACCATTCTACTGCTTTTAGTTTCGGCTCATTCTCTCACAATGTTACATTTTTCTTTCTACCTTGGCTGAAGAATTTATTAAGCAGGAGGAAGCAGCTGTTTTCAAGGTCAAAAAGTAGATTATAGATCACAAAAGTTATTAAACAATAGGGAAAAAGCAGTGACTCACTCTTTTCTCATTAAGTTCAAATTGTTGATTCCTTATATGTATAGTTTGCTCCCTTCATAAGCACAAGTCATTTACTCAAGTGACATTTGAGGAGGAGTAAAGCCTTCTCTCAGAGTCAGTCAAGATGTGTGGTGTCATTGCTCGGCACATTTTGCAACTGCATCAGACATGACAAAACACTCTAAGCTTCAAATGATTTTTCCTTGGCTTTAGCCAAGGGGTTGGAAAGAAAAACTACACAATTACAACCAGAGTGGCTTTTCCCTCCCCTGCTCCCAAACTGGAGTCCTGCTGTTAAATCCCTGGCAGAACTGGTGACCTGCTGGTTGTTTGTCTTCAGGTTGCTGGATGATGAAAGCAGAATAAATCTGAGTCCCTTCCTTTTGCCTTTTAAAATTTATATTTGACTGTATGATTTCCCTCCCTCTTTGCCTACTTATGACAATAAGCTGTGAGGAGATTTGGAGAGATCTTTGGATACTGTCTTTCAATGTGTAATGGGTGGATTTTACCTCCCGGCAAATTCCTATGTTGAAGTCCTAACCCCGCTACCTTACAGTGTGACTATGAATGGATTAGAAAGGAGTCCTATGGTTGTTTATCCAATATACCTGGTGTTCTTATACTAAGAGGAGATGAGGACACAGACGAAACATACCAAGGGAGAAGGGAACTGTCTTAGTCAGCTTTTCATTGTCATGACCAAAATACCTGACAGACACTTAGAAGCCCGGCGCTGTGGCACATGCCTGTAATCCCAGTGACTCTGCACGCTGACACAGGAGGATCACAAGTTCAAAGTCAGCCTCAGCAATTTAGCAACTAAAGGAGACCCTGTCTCAAAATTTTAAAAAATTAAAAAGGGCTGGGAATGTGGCTCAGTGGTAAGTGCCCATGGGTTCAATCTCCATTACCAGAAACAAACAAAACAAAACAAACAAAAAACAAGTTAGAAGAGGAAAGATTTACTTTGACTCACAGTTTCAGACGCCTCAGTCCATGGTTGGCAGATTATTGCGGAAACCTCATGGCATATTGGCTTGGATCTTGAAGAATGGAAGAATCATAACGAAATAATCTTTTGAGTTGTGCATGGAGACTGTGTCAGGGACCAGGAGGTATACTGGCGGTGCCAGAGTGGGCATCACAGAATTGTTGAGGGCGGGGGCTTTGTCACAAGTGCCCTCAAATGAAATCCTTTTCCTGTCCCTCTTGGTGCATGTGAACCTCAGGCAACATGACCTTCAGTCCCCTCTCCTGAAAATTGCAGCTAACAAATTCTTTAATGAATTCTTTTTTTTTTTTTTTTTTTGGTACCAGGGATTGAACTCAGGGACACTCGGCCACTGAGCCACATCCCCAGCCCTATTTTGTATTTTATTTAGAGACAGGGTTTCTCTGAGTTGCTGAGGGCCTCGCTAAGTTGCTGAGGCTGGCTTTGAACTCATGATCCTCCTGACTCAACCTCCCAAGTAGCTTGGATTACAGGCGTGCGCCACCATGCCCGGCTAATGAATTCTTTATAGGGCTGTTGTGTTTAGAAATAAAGGGAACACACATGAAAGCTTCAATGTGACCCCAATTTCATTTAAAATAGTGTTAGAAAACTGGAACAAAATTCAATAGCAACAGCACACAGTTTTATTATTGCAAGTGAAGAAAAGTTAGAAGCAGAGATCTCCACAAATGATGCTGAGATATTAGTAGATGGAGTTGGATTTGGCACATTCTCAAAACAGCAAAAACACACTGCTGGGCTACGTGATAAGGAGTGGAATTCAAACACTACATGAGCACAGTAACACAGTCGCTCTCCAACACTTAGTATATCTAGTATACTAGATGTCTCAGCTTAAGATATATGGACTATTTCCAGTTTAAGTAAAATAAAATTTTGAAGAAAAATTAATACAACAAGCTATTAAGACAAGAGCACTGTGGTAAATCAAACATTCGTGATTTTCGTTTGCAAAGGTACTGCCCTGTGTTTGCTCACATTGAGTTTTGGCATTTATTACTCGGCAAAAACATATAACAAGAACATAGGCCGTGCGTGGTGGCGCACGCCTGTAATCCAAGCGACTTGGGAGGCTGAGGCAGGAGGATCGAGAGTTCAAAGCCAGCCTCAGCAATTTAGCGAGGCCCTAAGCAACTCAGTGAGACCCTGTCTCTAAATAAAATACAAAATAGGGCTGGGGATGTGGCTCAGTGGCTGAGTGCCCCCGAGTTCAATCCCTGGTTCCAAAAAAAAAAAGAATATAATAAGTGGTGAGGTTACCTGGCTTATCAACTCAGCGGTAGTAAACTGTGTGTGGATCACCATCTGACACTGGATGGTCCTTGTTTGGGGTGCAGCTTCTAACACTCCCTGTTTCCTATGCCTGAAACAAATGGCTGCTTTGGCTTCTGATTTTAGATACTTAACGTCACCCTCCCTGTACCCCTGGTCTGTCAGACCTGTCTCCACATCCAGCCTGGTTTCCGAGTTTAAAAAATTTATTATTATGAAATTCTGCCCACAAAATCATGGTCCAAATAGCTCCTCTCCCAAACATAAACATGGACATTCCCTGAGGTGCCCTACTTCTCTGCCTTTAAATGTTTCTTCAATCTGTTCTCCGAAAGGCTCATTTTATTTTTAAGGTGCTGTTTCTCTTTTGAGAGTCAAGTTGAAATCTGGATCTTCCAGGAGGTTCTAGATCCCTCCAAAACAAATAAAAACAAATTTGTTACTTTCCTACATGTTGTTGGGGCTCTATTATTTATCATAGCATTCATCCTTCTAAGTTCTTAACTGCCAGGGAGCAAGTAGCCATTGTTACCTTGTAAAGCTCATTAAAATATTTTCTGCACGTTTCCTCAAATTTAATACTGATCATTATAAATATAAGAATAATTAATAAATGACACTTTGTAGAAATATAAACAGACCATGTTGGATATTCACCATTCCTCTGTGAGGACCTATCTCTCCTGGAATATTTTCTAGAACAAAGTTGGTTATTTCTTAGGAATGGACAATGAGTCACTTTCAGATGTACGTGTATAATTCAACTGAACATTAGCTGAAATAAATTACTGTATTTGATGATGCGCAGATAACTTGAATGAACTATGAAATAAGAACAGATAAGGAGAACATGAAATCCTTTTACTGCCCAAAAATTTTATCTATTTTGGCTTGATAATTGTAACCAACATAGATTTACAATAATTTCCCACTTCTCTAAAATTAATTGACCTGGTACTTTTCAGAGTATCATAGTGATGTGTGTAACACATCTATAATCCATTATATAGAATTAAAATATAATTAAACTGATCAAGATAGGGTACATCATTGGCCCTCCATATCCATGAGTTCCACATCCATGAATTTAACCAGTCTCAAGTCAAAAATATTTTGAAAAATAATTGAATCTACACTGAGCATGAACAAACTTTTCTTGTCCTCAGCCTCTACACATACAGTTTAACAATCATTTCCATTGTATTCAGTATTACAGTAATCTAGAGGTGATTTAAAGAGAATTAATACAGGTTATAGCTAATACACCATTTTATATAAGAGACTTGAGCACCTCTGGATTTTGGAATCTAAGGGGGTCCTGGAACCCATCCCCAGTGGATACTGAGAGACGACTGTAATGTGTTGGGGTGTCAAACAACCTTCACATCTTACGGGCTTATCTAAGCTGTATTTATTGCTTATTCTATGTCCACTTAGGCCCAGGAGACTCTTCATACCTTCAGAGTCACTGAACTCCATATGATGACTGTGGTCCAGGGGCTTCCATCTTCTGGCTTCTGCACATCAGCATGAACATACTGCATGATCCCGTACAGCAGCAGGAAAAGACAATATGGAGAACTGGTGTTTTCGCCACATCGCTTTCAGTTTAACTCTTTGGCAAGAACTAGTCATGTGGTTCCACCTAACTACAGTGGGGATAAGAAAGGTAGCGTTACTGGGACAAAGTGATCTGGCTCGCCAACTGGTGTTAGGTAAGCATGAGTATGGTCTACCTTGTTTTTCCCTTCTGGGCATTAAATATTTAATTCATGCTTCTTTCCCCTTGTGGAATACACTCCCCCCTCCCTCCAGAGAGACAACTCCAAGTCAGCTCAGCCTCTGGGACTGCTAATTGACATACAGTAGTCTCTGCATTCAGTCCTAGCTTTGCAGTCTTGGGTTGGACACCTATAATTTAAAAAGACATGTCATCAGCTCCTCCCCCCAACACACTTGCAGTATGGAATAGTTGAAGAGGTATAGGATAGCCATGATAAACATTCAGGGAAGAGAAGAATGGAAAATAAAGGACTACTATGAGATCTTGACAAGACTGAAATTTCATGGAGAAAATACTCTGATGGCCTACAACCTCTCTTGATTGGGCACTGACTGAGCTTAGGTGGTTTCTTGTGACCTCTGTCCTTTGTGGGTGAGGCTCTCCTCTCTGGGAGCCTTTTGGTCAACTTAGTGGTAGACATTGAATATATGCTTTCCTTGGGAGCATTGAAACTTTTATAAAATGTTACATTTGGGGTTGGGGGTGTGACTCAGGGGTGGAGAGCTTGCCTAGTGTGTGAGAAGCCCTGGGTTCAATCCCCAGCACCATGGGGCAGGGAGGAGGGAAGAAGTTACATTTTAATAATTACAGTAACCATAGTAATAGTTGCCATTTATTTAACATATCCTTTAAAGCATTGAATAATATGTTCATTCTCCCCATCACCTACCAAAATTATTATATTCACCATTAGTGCATGAAATAACCTATGGGCCAAGGAGACCGCACCACTGTCTCTCAGTTTCTGTGAGAGGGGAGGAACCTAACCTTTAACCCCCATCCTGTCACTTAGTGTGCCTTGCTCAGAGTTGTACGACCACCTCCTGTTGTGAAAATGAAAGAAAATCAACTTTTAACATGGGTAAGGCCAGTTAGCAAACACGGATGGCCATGTTTTCACCATCATTCCAGCCCTTAATTTCTCCTACTCTCTGCTTCAGCGGAGTTGAATTCAGACTGGTATATGGCTTCTCTTCACTATTGCAGTGTTCTTTAAAAAAGTCTTCCTTGTGATACCCCCTGCTTTGCTCTTCTTGCTAACAATTGTTTTAGCTATTCTGGGTCTCTTATTCCTCCAAATGAATTTCATGATTGCTTGCTCTAATTCTATGAAGTCCGTCATTGGGATTTTAATTGGAATTGCATTGAATTTGTATAGCGCTTTTGGTAGTATGGCCATTTTGACAATATTAATTCTGCCTATCCAAGAACATGGGAGATCTTTCCATCGTCTCAGATTCTCTTTAATTTCTTTCTTTAGTGTTCTGTAGTTCTCATTGTAGAGGTCTTTTACCTCTTTTGTTAGATTGATTCTCAAGTATTTTATTTTTCTAGAGGCTATTGTGAATGGTATAGTTTTCCCAATTTCTCTCTCAAAGGATGTATCACTTATGAATAAAAATGCATTAGATTTATGAGCATTAATTTTATATCCCGCTACTCTACTGAATTCATTTATGAGTTCCAGAAGTTTTCTGGTGGAGTTTTTAGGGTCTTCGAAATAGAGAATCATGTCGTTGGCAAATAAGGATAGTTTGAGCTCTTCTTTTCCTATTCGTATCCCTATAGTTTCTTTGGTCTGTCTAATTGCTCTGGCTAGAGTTTCAAGGACAATGTTGAACAGACCTTCAAATATACTACAGAGCAATTGTAACAAAAACAGCATGGTATTGGCACCAAAATAGACAGGTAGATCAATGGTACAGAATAGAGGACACAGAGACAAACCCACATAAATACAGGTATCTCATACTTGACAAAGGAGCCAAAAACATACAATGGAGAAAAGACAGCCTCTTCAACAAATGGTGCTGGGAAAACTGGAAATCCATATGCAGCAAAATGAGGCTAAACCCATATCTCTCACCCTGTACAAAACTCAATTCAAAATGGATCAAGGACCTAAAAATTAGACCAGAGACCCTGCACCTAATAGAAGAGAAAATAGGTCCAAATCTTCATCACGTTGGCGTAGGACCAGATTTCCTTAACATGACTCCCAAAGCGCAAGAAATAAAAGCAGGAATCAATGATTGGGATAGAGTCAAACTAAAAAGCTTTTTCTCAGCAAAGGAAACAATCAGCAATGTGAAGAGACAGCCTTCAGAGTGGGAGAAAATCTTTGCCACACACACTTCAGATAGAGCACTAATCTCCAGAATCTACCAAGTACTCAAAAATCTTTACACCAAGAACGCTAATAACCCAATCAATAAATGGGCCAAGGAAATGAACAGACACTTTACAGAGGAAGATCTACAAGCAATCAACAGATTTATGAAAAAAATGTTCAACATCCCTAGATATAAGAGAAATGCAAATCAAAACCACTTTAAGATTTCATCTTATCCCAATTAGAATGTCTTTTATTAAGAACACAGGCAACAACAGGTGTTGGCGAGGATGTGGGGAAAAGGGTACACTCATACATTACTGGTGGGATTGCAAGTTGGTGCAGCCATTCTGGAAAGTGATGTTGAGATTCCTTAGAAAACTTGGAATGGATCCACCATTTGACCCCACTATGCCACTCCTTGGCCTATACCCAAAGGACTTAAAATCAGATTGCTACAGTGATGCAGCCACATTCATTCCCTTTCTGTTCATGGCAGTTTGGGACTCACACTTAGTCAGCCACTTGCTCTTATAGTCCCGACTTGTGGTTTCTTGGTGACTTGGAAGCTGGGAAGTGCTGCTTAGAACACCACTTAGAATGATGTACTTATATATTCCTAGTAACTGCCAGTGATGCCAACAGGTAGCCCTCAGCCCCTGCAGCTCTTCCGAAAGGCCTGAGCTAATGGCATTCATAACTTGCTCATGGTTATGTCCCTCTCTGGGATAACTCACATCCATAACTAGTCACTACAGGGATATATAGCCACTGCCTCTTGCTCCAGTTGGTGAAAACTCCAACGTGTCATCCTGGCTTTGGAGTTGTAAGGTTTGCTGGTACTCCCATGGAGGGTGCATCAGAACCCAACTTCTCCTCTGCTGAGTCCAGCTTCCATTTCTTCTCTTGTGTTGTGAGATCTCTAGAACATTCCTGGAAAACCTCCTACACACTCATCTCCCTTGGAACCCAACCAAAAGCACCTAGCAGTGCAACACTCTTTGAAACCTAGCAGACTTTTAATCTACTTGATTCCCGTGAGTTCTATTCTCTAGCACAATGCCCACAGTTCTTTGAGAGACTGGTTCTCAGAGTCCATTGCTTTCTTAAGCCCACCCACTCATTTCTAGCTTGACTGGATCTGGCCTCAGTGGGAGACTATACTTGAGGTCTTTCCCTGTTTGAGACATTCCACACAATTTAAAGAACTGGAGTCTTACAAACTCAGTTTGCTTTGCCTGGCGGCACCTTCATTCATTGTAAGGCTTAATGATAGGCAGGAAGACATATCTTTAATTTCATCCTCTCCTGAAGCCTACCTTTTAGTGGCTTTTGAAGTTCACATTTTTTTCTGGGTTTTATCTGCTAATTGGGATAAAGAAGCAATGGGTTTTTTCAACTCTGCAAGAATCCATTCCTAAAATCCTATTTCTCTTCATTTCTGCTTGCAAACTGACTGTCTGTTTCTGAGTTTCTCTCTTGTAAATTTTTTTTGGTCATTTATAGTCAGAAGCATTTAATATGCACTATTAAAATTCTATCTTCCAACCACGTTCCCTAGAGTTACACATTCATTACGTACCTAACCTGTAGCTAACGGGTGTTAGCTTTTCGTTGCTATGACAAATACCTGAGAAAAGCAACTTAGAAGAGGAGAGGTTTATTTTGGTTTATGGTTTTAGAGAGTTTAGTCCACTGTTGGTTTGCTCTGTTGCTTTGGGCCTGACGTGAGGCAGAATGTCATGGCAGAAGGGTGTGGGAGAGGAAAGCTGTTCAGTTTATGACAGCTGGGAAGGAGAGAGAGAGAGAGAGAGAGAAAGAGAGAGAGAGAGAGAGAGAGAGAGAGAGAGCAAGTGAGAGAGCAAGCATCAGCCAAGAAGGAGCCAGGAACAAGGTATGATCCTCAAGAGCTTGCCCCCAGTGACACAGTTCAGTCATGACCCAACTGCCTACAGTTTTCGCCCAATAGTGTATCCAAATAATTAACCCAACAAATTAATAAATCCACTGATGAGGTTAGATCCATACAATCCAAACATTTCCTAAAGCCTCCACCCCTCCCACTCCCCCAACCCGTGCCACCAGACACATTGCCTTTAACATATGGGCTTTTGGCAGGGGTGGGGGGACATTCCAGATCCCATACTTAACAATTAACTCAGTTTTATCGAATATGTGCCACTGCTTAGTTTAGTTTCTGCCTTTTGACTATTAATCATCACTATTCACATTTGAGATTCATGTCAGACCAGCACCCTGATCTTGCTACAATATTTTTATCACAAACATCATTACCCTATGTATATATATGAATATGTAGATTGTATGATTCTACTTTGTGTACAACCAAAAAAAGGATAATTGTACTCCATTTGTGTACAATGAACCAAAATAAAAAATATATATATTTTTATCAATAAAGATAAAGGTGATTATGCTTTGGTACAAACACTCCCAAATCTGGGTGGCTTAGCACAGCAAATATTCATTCCTTATATACATGTCATCTATTCTGGTTGTGGAGGTAACTAAGGCAATTCAGTGGCTCAGCTTTCAAGACTTTTTGGTCCTGCTGTGTCTCTACTCCATTGTGAAGATTCTTCCATGGCAACCACAGGTAGTGAACCATAGAGCACAGAGGATTAGGCATCAACTTCAGTGCTACTATTACTGGAGTCCCAAAGTAGAGGTCCAAGTCTGGGGTCCTGACAAATCGGGTCTGGCTGCTTACCTCAAAAACAAATGGAAAGAGTAATAGTGAAAACAGGGAAGGAGCTTAATCAATATGACCATTTTGGGAAGGCAAGTGAGATCAGGCGTCTCAACCCTTTATCTCAACCCTGTCTTCAGAGATACTGACATAGCTTTAGGTTTAAATAGAGGAAGAATTGGGGCAGGGGATCAAGAGGTAGGCACAATTAACTGCCTTGGTCAAACTCTGTGGTCTGGTTGATCATTACTGAAGTCCTGGTTCATTGAGGTGGCTCTGGAGAAGTATCACTTGAGGGGAAAACTTTATTTGCTTCTCAGCATATTTATCTACCAGACCTGTGACACTGGAGAGGGCGGTGATTCAATACCCATGAGATGATTCCTCCTCTTAGGGATGCAGTATCAGCATGGGGTGTTCTGCTCTCAAGACTCCACTGCTCCTGGAAGGTGAGGGGTAATGATTGAACACTTTCAGGTGTCACTCTAAGGGTCTTGGACAGGGAGGTTATAAAATTCGGCAGTTGATTATCCCTAAAAATCTTGAAAATACCTTATGTTACTCTTATCTTCCTGCGCTCAGTTTTTTTTTTTTTTTATTTTTTTTTTTTTTTTTGGTACCGGGGATTGAACTCAGGGGCACTC
>JAJEJO010052741.1:0-20222 GCA_020662805.1 Glaucomys volans | reverse complement strand
CTTCCTACATAACATGGAGTCTCAGAGCAAAATGGAGTCTGTGTAGTCACTGCCCATGTAGCCTGGCCTGTGACATTTCCATGGAGCCAAATCTGTCAGCCTGTCACAGGACTGCTTTCAGAGTGCCCCAGAGATTTTGATATGTTGTGTCATTGTTCTCATTTACCTCTGAGAATTTTTTAATTTGGATGCATTTACCTTTCTTTGACTTATTACCTGAATGTTTGCCCACCGGGAAATTACAATGAAATGGCCTTTTACTAGAGAGTCTGTGTACCTAATAACAACTGATCATAATTCCTATCTTTGATATTTATACTTAGGAGAGAAAGATCTACTTTAGTTCATTCAAAAAGTGATAACTGAACCACTACTAATATTGTTTTAAGTCATATGATTACAAAAATGGACAAAAGATGTACAAATCCCTATCTTCAAAAAGCTTACGATCCTCTTGCTCCATTTCTACTAATCTGTTTAATTCAAAGACAGGATAAGTATCAGGCCACTGAATTTTAAGTACAGTCAGTTTGCTTCAGAATAATTTAAAATTTTTCTTAGTTGACAAGAATAAGTATAATCTAACAAATACTTTGGTGAAGGTAAATCAAGAGAAACTTGGCTTGCATTTCATGAAAGAAGCTAAGTGGACTCAGATTATTTTCCTGAGAATGAGTGCTGTTAAACACAAAATGGGTGGTAAAGAAATAAGAAGAAACCTCCTCTCAGAAACTCAGACATTTTGATAATGTTTTAGGCAAAAGTCTAAAATTCTTCCTTTTATAATACAACATCTAAAGATAAATATTCTCATGATAATTTTAATAAGGTAATTCTCATTGTAAACATCAATTAATAGCTCTATTCATATGAACTAGTTTATTTCTTTTCTAAATCTTTGGTTCACTATATACTTTGTAAACATTAAATGTTACGTTGATTATGCCCATGTTTATTATGCCCACGTTTATAGCAGTACAATTCACAACAACCCAACTATGGAACTAGCTGAGGTGCCCGTCAATGGATGAATGGATAAAGAAAATGTGGTACATATACACAATGGAATTGTATTCAGCTATAAAGAAAACTGAACTTATGTGATTTACAGGAAAATGGATGGGACTAGAGACTATTGTATTAAGCAAAATAAGTAAAACTCAGCTCAAGGGTCCTCTGTTTTCTCTCATATGTGGAAGCTAGAGAGGAAAAAGGAAAAGAAAGGGGGGATGGATCTCATGAAAATCAAAGGGAGAAGAGTAGAGTTAAGGAACCAAAGAGTGGGAGGTGAGGAGGGAGGGGGAAGTGCTGAGGAGTGATATTGACCAAATTATATTGTCATATTGTGTGCATGTATGAATATATAACAACAATCCCATCATTGTATACAAGTATAATGAACCAATAAAAATGTGGAATAAATGTTATGTTGGTTAAAAATTAAAGTAATAAATCTTAGATGTCAAAGTTGTAGAAACTATTCCCCAAACTGATATCAGACACAGGACAAAAGTTGTATTTTGCCTTTCAAAAATGTAGGCAAAAAAAAAAAAAGGCTAATAAAACAGCCTTTTCCAGGATGGAGGGGTGTAGGTCAGTGGCAGAGCATTTGCCAAGTATGCATGAGACCCTGGTTTCCTGCCCCAGCACTGAAAATACTAAAATAAAATAGCCACTTATCTTGTGATCTATGAAGCAAAAACTCCAACTTCTGCAGAAATCACATGCATGGCAGCAATAGGGGAGGGGAAAAGGGCAAAAAAATCCTTAAATTTTTACTTCATTTTTTCCCCTCTGGTACCAGGGATTGAATCCAGGGGCACTTAACCACTGAGCCACATCCCCAGCCCTTTTTATTTTTTATTTTGAGACAGGGTCTTGCTAAATTGTTTAGGACCGTGCAAAGTTGCTGAGGCTGGCTTTAAACTTGTGATTCTCCTGCCTCAGCATCTCCTTGTCTCAGCCTCTCCTGCCTCAGCCTCCGAAGTTGCTGGGTGCCACCCATCCTGCATAGATTTTTACTTCTTGACAAGTATTTTTGAACCTTTTATAGGACTATTTTTAGAAAATATGGAGAGATTCCCATTGGTAAATATGCTGTTTTATGGATTAAACTCTCTGTTTAAGTTCAGCTTATAATATATACATTTGTGGAACTCAATGGGTACTAAAAGTTTCCAAAAAAAAAAATGTATTTTAAACTCTGTTGGCAATTATCAGGTAATACAAATATTTTGCCTAGCTGAAAATTCTTTTCTATGGCATTATCTAACCATGCTATTATATATTCATAGATAATTTATAATTCCTTTTTATAAAAGAAAATTAGGTAAATATATAGTATTTCTTTACTTTTCAGGAAGAGCCTAAAGAACACTAGTTTATGTTTTAAAAAATGAAAAGTATAAAAAACAATAAACATCTTAAAATTTTGTAGGACATGTCATTTAGGAGAGGATATAAACATTATTTCATTGTTGTAGTCCACAATTTCTCAATGATGGCTATTATTTTATGCCTTGTCAATATAAAGATACAAAATACTTATGACTTCTGCAATATAAGAAAGAGCAATCTAATCGTTTGGATAAGGAGACTCCAGCACAACTTTTAACATATCATGTTTTTGATTATTAGACTAAAGAAATAATTATCATCGTGACATTGGAATACAGAAAAAAAGTGGTAGAAAGTGGCAGGAGAATAGAGAAATGAAATAACCCACAAGCTCTTTCAGCCTGTCCTCAAAGATAGTTTATAATTATATTTTTAAGATAAGGGCTCCAGTTATTTCTCTTTCCTTATTTATCCTAATAAAAATGGGACGACTAGCTCAGAATCCATCTTTCCATCTTGAATGCTTCTTGACTACCATGAATAAGGTCTATTTTTGGTTAAGCATGGATATTGGTGATATTTAATGCATTATAATAAGTGGATGTGCTGCTCAGACACCTTTGAAATTCATTTGAGAATTACATAAATTACGACTACATTAGGTTGCCATTAGTAACTTAGTTAGAGATCAAATAATTATAATTCCCTTTTAGAATTAATTTTTGTCATCTACGCTTCCTACTCCTTTCAAAAAAAAATTTTTTTTTCATTTAAGAAAAATCCCAAACTGAAACCTAAATATCTGAGACTATTTTGTGTAACAAGGTAAACAGCCCCAAGTAGGGACACCACTGTGTAAGGTACCTTAGACAGTTGTTGAAAGCATAAGGCCCAACATCTCTAGTCCCAGGATCATCTGGGAAATATTATAATGAGCTGCTACTCAATAAGACCGGGATACTGCTGGGTTAAAGTAAAGATGGGTCCCTCAAAGGTTTCTTGAACTTAAGAAAATAAAAAAAGAATTTATTTGATGCAGAATTTTAAAATATCTTAGTAGTCAAATTTTCTAATCATTCTTTTGTGATTTCTGCTTCATAAAGATGTGTTCCAGTTGTTCTTGTTTCATGCAGTGGCCCACGCCTGTAATCCCAGTGACTTAGGAGGCTGAGGCAGGAGGATCACAAATTCAAAGCCACCTGGAAACTTAGGAAACTCTGTCTCAAAACAAAAAAATAAAAAAGTTAGGGATTTAGCTTAGTGGTAGAGTAACCTCTGGGTTCAACACCAGGACCAATAAAAAGAAAGAAAAAAAGAAGTGCTCCAATCCATCGCCATTAAAATATTCACTTTTACTTTATGATTTTGGTGTTTATTATAGTTACTCTCTATTGTATTTTTTGCCATTCACAAAATATATCTGAGGTTATAATGAGAGGTAGCACCATATTTAGACATTTCAGATGTCTTCTTGATTTTGCACATAAATACAACTTAATTGGGTATAGATCAATGTGTCACATTTCTTTCTTTCTTTTTTTAGTGTCTTTAGAATGAAATCTATTTTCTTCCTGAATTAGCACTGACGAGAAGTATGCAATCAACTTGATTGATTGGTGCATCTCTTTTATCTGCCCAAATGCAAGATTTTTATCTTATATCTTTGAAATGACAGCAAAAGCCAGGAAGACTGGGTGAGGTCTGGATGATGGTCTCTTTCATTGATTTTGCTTTGTGTATGGTGATGGTCAGTTCTGCCAGGGAAGAAGCATCTTTGACCTTATTGTTTTTTATTTCATTTTTTTTAACATGAGGGTTTTTTATTGTGTTTATTTAGTTGTCAATGGACTTTTTATTTTATTTATTTATATGTACTGTTGAGAATTTAACCCAGTGCCTCACACATGCTAGGTGAATGCTCTACCACTGAGCCACAACCCAGCATGGTCTTACTGTTTTATGTGTAGTACAACCCAACTCATTTGTTCATTCATTTATTTATTTACCTGGCAAATGGTTTTCAAGAAATGTCATGGGAAGCCTGAATCATAAGATAAAATGGGAGTCTTCTCATTTTGCACATTCTCTTTTCTTCCTTTTGAAATTGTATTTCAAATATTGATCTGGATACTTTTGCTATTTTTGTGTTTTTCTCTCTTGAAAAGTGTAGAGAATAATCAAAATTAGGCAGATAAAACAAAATGTTTTCCTACTATTTCAACCTAGAGTTTGTAGAATTATCTTAATTTCGACTTAGAATTATTTCAGAGCAAAAGAAAGTCAGAAAGAGAGGGTGGAAAAACTAACAGATTATTATCCTATCACTTAATTAAATTTTGAGTGGTACCACTTTACGGCCTCTTGAAATTCCTAGAGCATCAAAGTGACAGAGAGCCTTTGTGCAGTGTCTTCCATTCCTGTGTTACACCCGGCCCCCCTTCCCCCACTCTAGTCTGAGAGTCTCTAGTCTATCTGGGTTCAGCAGCATGACCTCCAAAGACTGCACCCACCCTTGCTTGCCCTAGAGGGTAGAGCCCGCTGCCACTGTGCCTCCTCCTTCTCCTCCTTCCCCTTACCTTCCCTTCCTCCTCCCTTCTCCTCTTCCCCCATCCCCTCCTCCTCCCTGCGAGCTCCATGGTACCCTTATTTCTTATTCTTATTTTCCTAAGCATTACTAACACCTTCCACAGCCCTTAAGACTTTCAGATTACCCAATTTCTGGGTGCTACTGCATTGCCATTGGGATTGGACATATTCTGAAGTACATTTAAACAAAAAGCTCCAACTGAGCACTGTCTAAAGTCTTGAGCAAACTTGAAGTTTTAAGAGCTACACTTCCTAGTTCTAACGGGTGAAAAATAAACTACTTATAAGAAAGAAATTCTATTTCCTTATAATTTCTCATGTACCCGAGTTGATATTTTAATTTCACTTTAATTTGAAAAGAACTTTAATTATTTAGAAGCTTTGCTAAGAAGATCATAAAATATGAATGTAAAATATTATATCACACTATGCTAACATTTTTAACTACACCTGACCCATAATAGAACGTCTGGCAGGCAATACTTATTAAATGAATGGATTGTAGAGAAGCACATATCATGACTTGCATTAAGTGAATGTATTTACAGAAGAAAAAAATTCTTTGAAAATTAAATTTGGCTAGAGAATTGATAATAAACATGATTTTAAGAATAGGCTCTCTTCTAGTTGCAAATTGTCCCTAGCCTGAGAAGTGGAAAGAAAATAGACAACTGAGTTGGGAAAGAGGCGATTAGAGATCAGCCCCACAGTCTTCTCTGATAGTCATTTCTTTGATAATCACAAACTCACTAGAAGCAATCTGGATTCAAAAAGTTTAGTATAGTACTGACATTTTAAGTGATATTAAGAACTGACATTTCAAGCAACACTTAAGTTGGTAAATAGAAGTGTTTGCAGTCTGGAAAAATATTAGGCAAATTGACTGGCTTTAACAAGTCTAATCCTAATGTTTTATTATACAATTGATTTTTTTTAATTTCAAGAATTTACCCTTGTCTTACTTATTTATAAGGCAATGGGGTATCATACATTGTTTTCTGGTCTATGGCAATAACTCAGAGGGAAATGCAATTTGGAGGAGTAATTAGGAGCCAGGACATTGACACTAAATGTCCTGGATCTGAATTCTCTCTCCTGTTTTTATTATTTTGTGACCTTAAGCAAATGACTCACCTCTCTGTGCCTCAGTTTCCTCATTTGGGATCTGGGAAATTGATGTTGAGATATAGGCAAACCACTTCAATGCCTGGTACTTCACATGCTTTCAATAAATATCAGTTATTTTTCTGAGAAGTGATCTTTCTCCTCATCCATCTCCAAGAACATCCCATTTCAGCCTGGCTAGAATAGGAGGTGAAATGAAAATACTCATTGATCAACAGGGAAAACAAAAGATTTCATGACTATTTCCTTAAAGATGAGCTAATCTTGAGATAAGTCAATTTTTAGAAAAAAAAAAAATAAGCTACAGTCTTCCCAGATTCAGTCTTCCCAGGACAGCCACAATTTCAGAGGCAGATGTGGGAGCCTTAACTCTTGTGATGTTCTTCTGTTCATACCATCAAAGAGAACTTCAGTTTTTCAGAGTACTATAGTCTACTTCCAGTGTGATATTGTCTTATGACAACCTACTGTGGTGTCCGGCACTCTGGAGGTTGTAGTCAGGTCTTGTGAATGTGACACCATCTTTTTCCTTCTGTTTTTGGTGTTGGAACCTAAGACCTTGCATGTGCTGAGCACACTCTACCACTATGCTACACCACACTATCTTTGATTCTCAGAATCTGAGCAATATTTTAAAGGGCAAATGTTGTTCTGAGGAGGAAGACAACACAGGAAGCACAGCAGTAGAATTCTCAAGTCACTAAGGAAGAAGGGGGTAGTGTTGCTTAGAGATGCTAACATCTGAGTGGTAAATTAACATACAGACACGTGGTTATTATCTTATACCTTTTCTGATTTTCTGTATTATATTCTAAGTATCTTTTTTCTAAAGCCCCTTTTCCTTTTCTTTTACATTTTTAGTTGTAGATGGACACAATGCCTTTGTTTATTTAGTTTTATGTGGTGCTGAGAATCGAACCCAGTGCCTCACACATGCCTGGCAAGCCCCCTACCACTGAGCCACAGCCCCCTATTCTAAGTATCTTAATAAGATCTTCCATGAATTCTTAATACCATCTCTGTGTTGCTTATGTAGGGCCATAAAAGAAAGCAGATAAATGACAATAGCCTTTAGTCTTTTATTAAAGTTCTGTGACCTTTAAGTTACAGAATCTTGGGCCCCATATAAATTGCCAGCAAGCCAAGCTGACACAGTGACAGAGTTAAGCTGTAAAAATGGCCAATTTTAAGGGCAACCTCACAAGTGACTCAGCTGGTTAAGAAAGATGATGGAAAAACCATGAATAATGACTTGCTGTTAAATGGTGACACTTCTAAGTGTGTGTACCACGGCAGCACTAAAGGGTTTGATTTAAGAGCTATCAGAGGCATCCTTGCTCACAAATATTTTTCCACTAGCTAGCCAAGTGACTGAAAATCTAAAGATGCTCCTTAGGTTGAAATGTGTTTGAGAAGTTTATTTTATGGGAATCAAACCCAGGGCCTTGTGCATGTTAGAGAAGCAATCTATTATTAAGCTACATCCTTAGCTCAACTTTGAATTATTTTAAGCTATGAATATTATCTAAGGCTTTTAAAAATTAACTTAGTAATCCTTCAATATATGTATTTGAGTTAGTTTATTCATTCAATAAATGTTTATTGAGAATCTACTATATGCTTGGCATTGAAAATACAGAGATGAAGTTTACATTCACTGTTTTCTGTCAGCATTCAGTCTAGTTAGAAACAGGGAAATAGCCAAAAACATTAGTCTAGGGTAAGAAAGGCTGTGGAGAAGTGATTCAACTGTCATGAAAACACAGAGGTTGAATCTGCAGACTTGTAAGGGATTAATGGCTTAAGGTACATGCATTATGTCTTATTAGTAATATAATTTAATTAAATAATATAATTCAATTTCTTTAAATTAAGGAATAGTGTGACCAGATTTGGATTTTTTTTTTTTTTTTTTTTTGGAACCAGGGATTGAACTCAGGGACACTCGGCCACTGAGCCACATCCCCAGCCCTATTTTGTATTTTATTTAGAGACAGGGTCTCACTGAGATGCTTAGGGCCTCGATAAGTTGCTGAGGCTGGCTTTGAACTCGCAATCCTCCTGCCTCAGCCTCCCAAGTCGCTTGGATTACAGGCGTGCGCCACCACACCCGGCCAGATTTGGATTTGAGTGCTATTACCCATGTGGAAATATAAAGTAATGAATGTGGCCACAGGGCTGATGAAGTGGAAATAAGAAAAATAAGAAAACCATCTATTATGGTTTAGATATGAAGAGTTCCCCCAAAGTTTCTGTGTTAATGCAAAAATGATGGAGGTAAAGTGACTGGATTTTGAGGGCTCTAACCTCATCAGTCCATCTTACTTTGAATGGACTATGTATGTGGTAACTGTAGGCAGGTTGGGCATGGCTGGAGGAGGTGGGTGTTTTAATCAGTTTTTTTTTAATTTTTTTTTTATTTTTATTTTTTTATTTTTTTTGCTGCTGTGACTAAAAGAATCTGACCAGAGGAATTTTAGAGGAGGAAGTTTATTTGAGGGTTCAGGGTTTCAGAGGTCTTAGTCCATAGAATGTCAACTCCATTCCTTGGGGCTCAAAGTGAGATATAACATCATGGCAGAAGAGTGTGGCAGAGGGAAGCAGCTCATATAGTGATCAGGAAGCAGAGAGTGAGAAAAACTCCACTCTCCAGATACAAAATATATACGCCATAGTCATGCCCCCAGTGAACCACTTCCTCCAGCCACACCCCATCTTCTTCCAGTTACCACTCAGTTAATCCCATCAGGGATTAATTCACCCTTGCTCACGTTCTGCGTGGGTGAGCGGAAGGGTTCCTGTAGGAGGGATGGGCTAGCTGCGAAATAAAAGCTATGAAATTTATGTGTCAGAAAATAAAACAAAGGCAAGAATATCTTTAAAGCAGGGGTGTGACTGATTGAGCTACCCAGAAGGGTCTGGCTGTAACAAAGGAAGGAGCTCCCGTTTCCTCTATTTATAGCAATACAGATCAAAAGGGATGGGTAGAAGCTTCTCCAAGAAAAAAACAGGATGGGGTGGGGGTAAGCAGACCATTTGGCTCTTGTGGGTCACTCCCATTTCTGGTGCTTGTGTGTGAGCCTTCAGCTATGAGCTAGAACAGGTTACTACTTGACTCAGTCAGTCATTCTTGAACAGCGGATATCTGACTGTGAGTTCCCGAGACTAGGTTTTCCTGCCTAATGGCTTGAACTTTGCCCCATTCTCATGCCATTCGTGGATGGCTTCCTGCAATTCACAGATTAGGTTAGAGATATAACCCAATTATTTCTCCTCCAAATCTTCTTGCATTGTCTCACGTGTGAGCTTTTGGGCGACACGACATCTAAACCGTAACAGTTGGTCACTGGGGGCATGCCCTTGGGGATTATATGTCGTCCTCTGGCTCCTCCTTCTCTCTTTCTGCCTCCTAAGCAGAGTAACTTTCCTCCCATGCACTCTGGCTCTTATGCTCTTCCTCATGATGCTTTCAAATGGAACCAGTAGACCAAAGACTAAACCTCTGAAACTGTGAGTCAGAATAAACTTTTCCTCCTCTAAGTTGTTCTTGTCAGGTATTTTGGTCACAGTGGTGAAAAGCTTACTAACACACTATTTTTTAAACAAGATGGATGATGGACTGAACTTGCCTGGCTTAGTAGGAATTTTTAAAACCATCTAGATTCAGGAAGTATTTAAGAGTCAGGATCATCAGGAGTGCTGATCAGAAATGTGGGTAAGAGGGGAAGTTTCTGGTCAGGGTCACCGCATGATGTGCATGATGGTGCCATTCACAAAGCAAACATGATGGGTCTGAGAGATAAAAGGGTGATGAATTTAGCTGTGGAAAATTGGGTGTCTCTGGATGTGCAAGAGAAGGTAACCAATCAGCGCTGGACATAGATACAGGGAGAGATCAGGGCTCTAGCACAGAGAGGCAGCTGAAGCTGGGAGCATGGAGTCATTTCCTTTTAAATGTTTATCAAACTGATAAAATCTCAATAGTCAATAAGCACAAGCTACATACACAATCACAAACAACCACATATGCACAGATGATATCATATTATGAAAATATGAACACATTGTGTTACAATGTTGAACTTAGGGAAATTACATTTTATATTAAAAAATAAACAAACTGATGATAAGCTTCAAAGCAAATAAGAATCAAGATATGGAGCAAAGAGTAGAGGTTTACTCTTCAGGGTTTAGCAGAAGAGTTTTTATCATGACTTTGTTAATGACATGTAGAGCTCTTAGAGATTAAAGCTTTATTATAAAGCTCTGTATTTGCTTTACTAATAACTATCCTAAGTGATTCTAAACTTAATTACCCCTTTAAAAATCACTATCTGTTTATTCACATTCTCAGCAGCCAAGAGGGTGTGTGCTTCATCTAGCTATTGTGACTTCTAATGGAAACAGCACCTACCACTTAAAGGCTAGGTGTATAATTACATGATTCATTGATAATGTGCTATCTTTCTTCCTGGGAAGAAGTCCTATCTCCTAGGGAATCTATTAGAAAATGCTAAAAAGGGACAAGTGGTATTCTACAAAGTTTTGTAAATGCAGAAGTTACAGATTTTGACTTTAAGATATTTGTGTATTTCTTGAGTATAATCCTGAAGCACAATGCACAAGCAACATGCCCTGAGACAATAAGTTTCTTTTAATTATATAGTTCAGACATAACAACTTAGTTGGGTCTTAGCCAATATGAAAAAAATATGATTTAAAAGGTATCATCAAATTAGAAAATAAAGTTTCTAATGTGTTGTTTTCAACCAAATTCTTTATTTGACAATTATAAGGCCCTCCAAGTTAAAATTTGAGATGGGTTATTTACATTGATGTTTTTATTAATAGAGATAGAAATGTGTTTCTGTTTTCACTGTGAAGAAAGCAAATATCATACAATTCCCAGAATAATTGTGTGAAAGTGCTTTTTGAAATATATTCTCAAAATCTTTGCATGTAGATTATATTAAGAGCTATTCCTTAGTGCTTTCACTCTTGTCAAATTTTTTTTTTTTGAACTAGGGATTGAACCCAGGGGCACTCCACCACTGAGCCACATCCCCAGCCCTATTTTGTATTTTATTTAGAGACAGGGTCTCACTGAGTTGCTTAGGGCCTCGCTAAGTTGCTGAGGCTGGCTTTGAACTCTCGATCCTCCTGTCTCAGCCTCCCAGTGCTGGGATTACAGGTGTGTGCCACCATGCCCGGCTTGTCAAATATCTTAATATTTAAGAACTGTATATTCCTAAAAACTGAAGAGCTGAAATGAAATTATTCCAGTATATATATTATTGAGAAATGAAATCACAAAATAATAGAAACAGTCTAAAATTACTCCCTCCAATTGTATAATTTACTTTCCCTCGTCCTTATTCATAAAACTATGGGTAACTTTTCTTAAAACCCTGAAGTTAAAAATTAGAGTTCATATAAGTGAAGAGTTGAGATTTGCTTATATGTATGTGATGGTTAATACTGGTTATGAAGAGGTTGGGGATTTAGCTCAGTGGCAGAGCACTTGCTTAGATGCACAAGGCCTTGAGTTCAGTCATTGACCCTGTTTTACTCAGCTATTTTGCTGCTGGGACTAAAAGATCTGATCAGAACAATTTTAGGGAAGAAAAGTTTATTTGAAGGTTCACAGTTCCAGAGGTTTTAGTCCATAGAAGGCTGGCTCCATTCCTTGGGGCTCAAGGTAAGGTAGAACATGAAGGTGGAAGAGTGTGGCAGAGGGAACCAGCTCACAAGATGATCAGGAAGCAAAGAGAGAGAGATCTCCACTTGCCAGATACAAATATATACCCCAAAGCCACAACCCCCCCCCCAATGCCCCACCTGCCTGATGATTAAATTATCATTCAATGAATCCCATCAGGTGAGTATTTCACTGATTTAGGTTAAGGCTCTCACAACCCAATCATTTCCCCTCTGAACCCTCTCACATTACCTCACATGTGAGTTTTTGGGAGATACCTCACATCCAAATCCTAACAGGACCTGAAAAAAAAAAAAAAGAAAAAGAAAAAAAGCAAGTAAAAATATTGGTTGTCAAATTGACTGGATTGAAGGATGCATAGAAAATTAATAAAGGACAGTTCTGAGCGTCTTTGTGAGAGTGTTTCCAGGGAAGATTGTCATGTGGATCAATGAACTGAGTGGTGAAGACCCCCATGAATGTAGGGGGCAACGTCCAATCAGCTGAGGGTATGAATGGAGGAAAAAGTAGAAAGGAGAAGATGGCTTGGCTTGCTCAGTCCTTCTGTGGGTGCTTTTCTGCTGCTACCATTTGTAGACATTAGACACCAAGTTCTTCAGCCTTTGATTGTGGACTTGCACCAGTGGCTCTCCAGGGGGCTTTCAGGACTTCAACCTTGGACTAGAACTGCATCATTTGTTCCTCTTTGCTGAGGCTTCCAGTGTCTTGGACTGAGAAAATACTGATTTCCCAGGCTCTCTGGGCTGCAGAAGGCCCTTGTGGGACTGTTCAACCTCTGTTCATGTAAGCAAGTCTAATAAATCCCTCTTTATATTTATATTTATATTTATATTTATTCTCCTGATTATGTTTCTCTGGAAAACCTTGACTAATACAACAAGCATTTGTTTTCTTCTGTGCCATGAGTGTACTGAGTAAAAAAGGGTCAAGAAATACTACCAAACCACACATTCAGTTTTTCAACAAGCATCTACTGAAGGCCTATTCCAAGTACTATTCTTGTTGGATGTTCAAGTCCCTGTCCTCTTGGGGGTACATCCTCATGGGTAGGGCAGATAATAAATAAAAATATGATACAAACAAAATATGGTATAATAGCAGATGGTGTTATAAAGGAAAATAGAGGAGAATAAAGGGTTAGAAAGATATAGGGAAGCATTAGTATAGATTGAATGTTCAGAGAAGGCTTCTTTCAAGAGGTGATATTTGAACCAAACTGAATAAAGTGAGGACATTTCAGGAAGAGAAAACACCAAGTCCAAATAGCAAGGCAAACAGGGTGAGGGCAATGGTAGGAGGTGAAGGGCAGAGAAGTGGGTGAGGAGAGTGATGGAGATGAAGTTTTGGAGTGGCAGAGGCCAGACCACAGGGAGCCTTGTTAATCATGAAGAGGAATTTAAATTTTATTCCTGTTATGAAAGGAACACTGCAGAAGCTCTTGAGCAGGGAAGACTTTGTGTGGTTAATGCTTTTAAGGGATTATACTAGCCGCCATGAAATGCAGATGCTGCAACAATGGTTCTCAGCCTCGGGTGATTTTGTTTCCCAGGGGACGTTCAATATTGAGATTAATTAACTAGAAAAATGACTGAATTACTAAAAGAATTTTAAAAAAGAACTGTGAGAAATTAAAAAATGCAACTGAAAGGAGAAGGTCTAGGGTAAATAAGGAACAGCTTGGAAGAAAGCCCCCTTCGAAGGCTGAAGTCAGGCCTCATTAGAGAGGCAATGGCTGCCCTGAGCACATGCCACCTTCCAAACATGAAGAAATGCTTTCTGGAGGGGACAGACTGCAGCTGCTCCATAGGAAGTGAATTGCAATGTGAGTGTTGCAGCTACATCTTAGAACAAAGGCTCCTGGAATCAAGAAAACATGACATTTCCTTTTTCTTTGGACTTGCAGAGATTTTTCAGCATCTTCCATTGACAAAGTCCAGCACTATATCATTTGACAGGGAGAAATACGTACAGAGAAATACTTATAATACTGTACCACAAGTCAAAGAAGGGTGGATTTGGCATTGAGAGGCAATGGATTGATGATTGGCACCATGTACTCCTTTGATTACTCAGGTTCTATATTGCCCTCTTTCTCAGACATTTAAACCTCCATATCACAATTAAATGCTTTTTCTTTTTTCATGTGGTAGGTTGCAGCTATCTTTCCTACAAGTGAAGACGTTTTTATTCTTTTTCCCCATAATGATGAGAAACACAATCCCAACAGTCATTGCATCAGTTGCAGAACTTACTAGCAACTCCTCAAATCAGTCTTCTTCCCTGAAAACTCTGCTACCTAAAGACTAATTTACAAAGTTAACATTAGACAGATATCTGCCTCCATGGGGGAACATATACAGTGTAATCTGCCTGCAACCAGGAGGTTGCAAATTGATTACCCTTGGAGAATCACTCCGTCTTTGGGGCTACAGCATTTCTCTGTTGTTGACAGATCAGGCACTCATCAAAAAGGGAAGCCAAGTCAGCTTTGGTAAGAAGTCCATGTTGTTGAGTCCATGAATAGCCTTATCACTGTGGGCACTTTTTGCTCCAGGGTCCATGAAAAAGTGCTGGGGTCCTGGGGAAAAAGGCCAATTGACATCTACAGAACCTATCGTGTGTCCACCTGATTACTGAGAGCCTCCTCTGCAGAGCATGCTCTTTGATGAGTATTCACATGAGATGCTGCAGTAGGCAGTCTGCTAGGATTCTTCCTGATAATTCCTGCCTCCAGATACTTATGCCTTTGTGTAATCCCCTCTTGATTATAGGATGGACTTTATACCTTGCTTCTAGGAAACAAAGGGCAGAGGAGATGGTATGCCACCACTGAGATTAGGTTATAAAAGAATCTAACTTCTCTCTTGCTGGCATTCTCTCTCCGGCTCCTCTTGCATACTTACCCTAATGGAGAGGAAGGGCTGCCTGCCACGGAAGAAAGGGTGAGCTCCTGTCAGTAGCCAGCAAGAAGATTGAGGTCTCCAGAAACAGAATCTTGCCAGCAATTAAGTGAGTGAGACCGGAAGTGGCTTCTTCCCCAGTACAGCCTTCATTTGAGACTGCAGCCCTGGTTGACCTCGTCACTGTTACCTTATGAGACCATCAATCAGAGGACCCAGGTGAATCATGACTGGGTTATTGTTTTAAGTTCCTAAGTTCTTAGGGAGAAATACTTATACAGAAATAGATAACTAATGTCTTTATTAGATAACACAAATATCTTTGTAGTCTATACCCATTTTGAAAGACCTATCCGTACACCTCTTTCTCAAACTTTCACCAGTCGTCCAATCCTGTCCTTTCCTCCTCCCTTATCATTCAACCAATCTATTAGCTACTGTCCATTAATTAATGTAAATGAATTTTCCCACCATGCATAATTCCAGACAAAGCAGACCTCTTTTCTTTCAAATAACGTAAAAGATGTTTGAAAAATCACTTAGGATTAAATTTTTCTATAATTTTTGAGATCTTACTATTTGTGCTGTATGTTACAAGACATAAACTTTCATTTTATCCTTGAGATGCTTATGTGTATTAGGATTATAAATGTTATTTTTGCCACTGTAAAGATGGTCATGATTTTGACACCTTTATAAATTATAAAGTAATTTGCTTTCTGAGATACATGAATAAATGTTACCAAGGGTTGTTCTCTAATAGGCTACTTTATCATTTTCCATAGTTTTGAATATTGCCTATGGGAGATGATCAAACCTTTATTGTATCTTCAGGGATCTGTTCTAATCATCAGGATTAAATTTCTAATTTTTTCCTGAAATTTTACCAGGAACTTCTCATAGATTTAACAAGTCCAGAATAATTCTTGACTTCTATTATCTACATGCCATTTCCTTCGTCTTCCAGGTCTTCAGAGTCAAATGTTCATTTTCCTTTTTCCTATCATCAATAAAGAGTACCATCATCCTAGTCTTTTAGAACAGAAATATCAAAATTGTTCTCTTTTCATAGAATACCCTGCACTTTCATGCCTCTATTCTTTTGCTCATGCTGTCTTTGATCAGGACTTTCTACATCCTTCAGAGCCTGGCTACAAAGCCACACCCTCAATAACACCTCCCCTGATTTCTCCCTTTTGGCAAGAACAATGCCTTTCTCCAGAACTGCCTGAACATTACCTCGACTTTATTGAGGTGCTTTGTTCTGCACTGCATTTCTGAAGTGTGTTCTGAGGAACACTAGTCTTTTGGAAGCACCTACATAAAGAAGTGTTCATAGTAAAAAATTTTGCCTCCAATGTTTGTCTTAGAGCTTCCCAGTTTGCAGACTGAAGGGACCTGTAATAAAGAAACCCACACAGCCTTAACTTACCTTGTTTTATTATTTTCCACCTTTCATCTTGCAGAACACTTGACCTTGCTCAGGATCAGCTTTCCCACGGACACGTTTTGTACCTTACATGTTGTCTTCAATTTGTATGAGAATTTCTTCAAGATTGTTGGATAAGTTGTATGTTTAGATATACCTCAAACAACATTTTGGTGGTATTTTCTAGAAAACTTTGCCAGAACTTTAACCAGGCCTTTGGAAATTAAAGAAAATAAATTAATAGATTACCACCAGAAGGGAAATGACTGAGAAGTTAGAAGTGCTGGAGGTCACTATTGGTACAGAAAGTGAGAAAGGTGAAAAAACTATACCATAGAATTTTATTTTGTTTATTTTTTAAGCTTTTGGAAATATTATCACTAGCTTGTTGGGAGAAGACACAAAAATAAAAGAAACCTAATATTCAAATTAAACCTTACTAAAGCTTTAGTCCAGTCAGAGAAGCTTCCATAGGTGGTGTAATAATGAACAAGTTGCCATATTGCCAAGAAAAGATGGTCATGATTTTGATACCTGTATAAAGTAATTTGCTTTCTGAAATATGATTAGATATACAGCTGGGTTAGCCACTGCACCAATACCATATAGGTATTAACAGAATTCAAGTCTATTATTTCATGAATCCATGTGCTACTGATATGCCTTCTAATATGGTAAAATTTTTCCACTTTGCTCTTATCCTTGTTTCTTTTAGTACATTCTTCAAAAGTACAGTGTGCAGAAACTGGAAAACACTATCTGCTTAGTGTCATCGAAAGTGTTTCATTTCAAAACAGTAATAACCAAGCAGCTCCAACTAGCTTCATTCCAAAAAATGAATACAAATGAATGTCACAACTTACCATGTGAAATTTCTTCCAAAGAACATCTGTGTAAACAAAAGCCACATCATGCCCACTCTGTCCTGCCACTTTGTGACGGATGGTACCTTCATGGACCGCATGAAGACACGTTCTGTGGTATTTTGACCATTTGTGTTCATCATCTTATCTTTGTAAAGGTATATAAACAAACTGATATCAGAATGGTTTCTTTCATCTGTTTTATCCTCTGACTTAAATTCTTTAAGTGAAAAATGAATTGCTAACCTTAGAAAAAGTAATGATCATCTGGGACTAGTCCCTCAGCAATATTGAAAGCACAAGTTCATTTGCACAGAGTGAAAAAGGTCATTTCCTTACAACTGAGAAGTCCTTTCATCCTGAAGCCTTGATTGGAGGTGCTACTAGGTTTAAACCTTGAAGTGAACATAGCCATCAATAGAATGACTGATACATTTCTGAGCAAAAATATTTATCTTATGGTAGCTGAACTATTTATCAAACTTCTCTTTCCTTTGATTGTCATGAGAGAAATGGATTAGTTCCTAATTAAAAGTGTAAAAACTATAGAGATGTATTTCATATTTGAACCAAATGTTGACTTGGTGCTAAAAGAGATGTGATAAAGCAGTTACGAGGATTTGACTTGACAATTCTTGATTTATCAACAAATTTAAAACATGTGCCTTGAAATTTATTCCTTGGCTTATAATTCCATGGTAGTAAGATCAGTGAGAGCATGACAACATCAATGACCTGGGTTGACTTCTTACATGTCTGAATAAAAGCTTTCTGCATTTGCAACAAATCATTAAATTAATTACATTTGCAGATCTTTTTTCTTTTTGGTGTCCTCAGTGTTTTTCATTTTTTATTTTGAGACAGTGTCTTGGTAGGTTGGTAGGTTGCTTACAGCCTCGCAAAGCTGCTGAGGCTCGCTTTGAACCTGTGATCCTCCTGTCTCAATCTCCTGAGCCGCTGAGTTACAGGCATATGACATTTTTCATGGCTACATTTGCAGAATTTTGAATAAGTCTTCCCTTTTTTCCCCTTCTTTTAAACATATTTTTATTTTTGGACCTTCTTAAGTTTACAGAAAAATGGAGCACAAAATACAGAAACTTCTCCTACATCTTTCCTTACCACAAAAATACAGAGAATTCCCTTATGCTTCTCCCCACTGTCAGAAATAAAGTCTGGTGGTTCATGTTCAACGTCTAGTATTTAGCCTTAATTGGATTCCATTGTAGCCCTTCCCTTTTGTTTGCCCTAATTCTAAAATTAGCTAATTGCATGGATTGTACTCCTGAGCTCTTCCTATCAGAAGTGAGGGGCAGTACGTGGTTAGGAATAAATGTTGGTCAACTGCAGCCCAGGTGTGGGCTGGATTTCCTTTGGGGGTAAAGGTTTTCCTTGCGCACCCACTTTCCAGCACATGTTTGATTTCTTTGGGGCACCTCGTTATTTCTAACACCACCTTCACGGTTTCTTCTATTAAAATCTTGAGTTAGTGGTGTACTTGTTACAATGGGTGAACCAGTATTGACACTTTTTTGTTAACCTAACAAACATTTATTTAAAAATGGCTGCATTTACTATGATACATTACTATTAACTAAGGTCCATGGGTTTATATTAGAGTTGGCTTTTTATCGTGTGTGGTTATACAGGTTTAGACAAGTGCAAAATCACTTATCCACAGTTATAGAATCAAACAATAGTTTCACAGCCCTAAAAATCTGTGTATCGTTTATTCATCCCTTCCTGTTCCCTGTGCTCCCCACAAACCCCTCGCAATCTCTGATTATTTTTCTGTCTCTATATTTTGTTTTTTCCAGAAAGAAATATAGTTAGAATCATACAGAAAAGGACCCTTTACCAATTAGCTTCTTTCACTGAATAATATATATTTAAATTTACTTCATGTCTTTTTTTTGTGGCTTTATAGCTTCTTTATTTTTGTCACTGAATAAGATTTTATGGTAGGGATATGCCACAGTTGGTTTATCCAGTCACCTATTAAAGGACATCTTGGTTTCTGCCACCTTTAGGAAATCATGTAAAAGCTGCTGTAAATATTCACATGCAGGTTTTTATGTGGATATAAATTTTCCATTCATTTGAGTAAGTACCCAAACACAATCACTGTGTCATATTGTAAGATTCTGTTTAGATTCATAGGAAACTGCCAAATTGTGTTCCAGAACGGCTGTGTCGCTTGCATTTGCATCAGCAATGACTGACAGTTCCCGTAGCTCCACCTCTCACCAGCATTTGGGGTTGTCAGTGTTTCCGATTGTAGCCATTCTATTGAGTGTGTAGTTGAATCTCCTTCTTTAGTAGCGCTCTGGTGACATACGGTGTTGAGTGGCTTTTCATATGCTTATTTGCCATCTGTGTATCTTTGGAAAGGTGTTTGTTCAGAGCCTTTGCTATTTATTTAATTGTTGATAAGTCCTTTCTCAGGTATGCGTTTTGAAAACATTTCCTCCCATTCTGTGGCTTATGAATTTTTTGCCTAGCGGGGTTTCTTTTTTTTTTCAGAGTTTTAAGTTTCCAATTTTAATTAAATTCAAATTATCTTTTTTTTTCTTTTATGGAGTATATTTTTGGTGATGTATCTAAAAATTCATCACTGAACACAAAGTTACTTAGATTTTCTCTCATGTTGTTTTTCTGGAAATTTTGTAGTTTTTCATTTTATACAAGTCTATAATCTATTTTGAGTTAGTTTTCATGGCACGTATAAGGTTTGTGACTAGATTGTTAAAAAATGTGGATATCCATGTTTAACAATTTGTTTAAAACACTCTCCTTTCTCATTTTAATAGTCTTTGCTCTTTGTCAAAGACAAGTTGACTATATTAATGTAGGCCTAATTTTGTTTTTTCTATTTCTTTTTGTTGATCTATTTGCATGATATTTACCAATATCACACTATCATGATTATTGTATCATTACAGTAGGTCTTGAAGTCAGGAAGTCTGTCTTTTGTTTTTCTTCTTCAGTATTATGTTGGTTATTTTGGAGCTTCTTCCTTTCTATGAAAACTGCAGTATTGGTTTGCTGATATCCACAAAAAAGCTTGCAGGAATTTTATCTGGAATTTCATTGAATCCATATATCAAGTTGAAAAGAACTGATAACCTTAACAATATTGTATTTTCCTAATCATAAACAAGGAATCTCTCTCCATTTATTCAGATTTTCTTGGATTTATTTTAAAAAAGCTTGATGGTTTTCTTCATATAGATCTTATATTTATTGTGCTAGATTTCTGCTTA